>JAVQJD010017839.1:0-13386 GCA_036023655.1 Nannoperca australis | reverse complement strand
GTGTGTGTGTGTGTGTGTGTGTGTGTGTGTGTGTGTGTGTGTGTGTGTGTGTGTGTGTGTGTGTGTGTGTGTGTGTGTGTGTGTGTGTGTGTGTGTGTGTGCTATGAAACAGATGTCCTTCAGTACAGCTCTGTTGCTGCTTATGTTAAGCATCTGTTACAGACCAGCTGTAGGCCCAGGGTCAGACTTGTTGGACCACTATCAGCCTTCCTCTTAAGATATTAATGTAATGAGGCGCACATTAAGTGCCTTTTGAGATCTGATAATGAATTCTATTAATACAGAAACGCTTTGTGTTGTCTGATATATTGCCACGGACGACTGGAGGACGACTTCGTAGTCGCATGTCTTGGACTCATGAAAACGAATATTGTCATATTTTCGAGTGATTTCTTTATAGAGTGTGAAGGAAAAGTGATGATCTCACATAAATTAAGGAATAATGTTTTGGAAAAAGTATTTTATTCCCTTCTTCTCTTCCTCTTTGACTCCCTTCCCTCTATCACGGCTCCTTCTAAATGAGCTTCCCCTCCTCCAGTCACCTCACCCCTCTGCCCTCCTTCCCTGCCTCCCTCCTTCTCTCCACATGGCCACCAGAGCCTGTCTGAATCAGAGATCAGAGGTGACCTCCAGGCGCCTCTGTAGCACGTGTTTGAGGTTCATCTTACAGCTGATTTGGGATCAAATTACAGCCCACCATAATCACTTCCTGTTTCCTCACGTCCTCCACCTTAATTACTCTCTCACCAGATCAATGGCACAATGCTGCAGTGGCAGAGTCTTGCGGTTCCACACACACACACACACACACACGGGTGAAGATGATTGAGGCTCATCACTAGGTTTGTAAAATACTTTCTTTGTGTCCCTGTCAGGTCGCTGCCACCCTCAACAACCTGGCTGTCCTGTACGGGAAGAGAGGAAAGTACAAGGAAGCAGAGCCTCTGTGCAAGAGAGCGCTGGAGATCAGAGAAAAGGTGGGTCAAAGGTCATCAAACACCACGACACAACGGATTCAGCAGAAGTTTAACAAATCATAGGAAAGCACGACTACGCAGCTGTTTCTGCTTCACTTTGAAACAGACTCTGTGTCCTACTTTGGTACAAAGCAGTCGAACACTAAACACTGAGGATTTCTCCCAAGATGGTTCCCATGAGTCACTGGTTTTATTCAGCTGCCTTTAAAACCACTTCAAAAACACTTCCTGTCGCTACGTCCTGTCGAACTTTCTGCTCAAGCACAGCTCACAACGAAAACCGATTCTTAGTCATTCACAAAACACTGGCTCAACCATTTCACACACGACTGTCGCTAGCAGGTTTATCAGCTGCAGTTAGCTAGCATAGGCTAATGCTAACGTTAAAACTGTCTCCAGCTGTTTTGTAATATTAAACATATAACCTGTAACCACACAAATGACTGTAGCTGGATAATAACATGCCCCTTGCATTTGGAAATAATGCTAGGCTGCCTACTGTAAGTAAGAAGCTAGTTAGCCAAACAAGCTAATGATTACGTTCATAATGACATGAACACAGTTGAATCCATCAGACCTTTTCTCTTGTTTTTGGTTGTGTAAAGTCAAAGATAAAGAATTCTTTAGATATCAAGTATTGCTTGCTTCAGCCCCATGCACACCTCTGAAGCTTGACAAACCGCACGTGTCAAAATGTTTCTTAAACTATGATTGGACGACTGAATGCATAGGAAAGTGCAACTCCTGTGTTTCTTAACTCGTGATCTTGGTATTGAGATGTCACATTAGGTGACTTATTCAAGTTGCATTGTTCTCCTTTGACTCCTTCTGGCTTGACTTTGAACCGTTCGAAGGCGTGTGTCTTGGGACAGCGTCGTTATTTCTTCTGTCCTCTAGTTTGGTGCTTACAAAGGCGCTGCTCAGCAATCCTGGAAGTGCGGAAGACGCTTTCCATTCACTATTCTGTCTGTCCTCAGGTCTTGCATTTGAACAAATCCTCCTTCCCTCAACTTCTCGCTCCTCTGAGAATCAGACGTCGGCTTTCGTTAAGCTGAGAGATTTCATTTTTTCTCATGCTACTGAAACTCCGATGATTATGCTCTCGCTTAAGCTGAAAGCCGCTGGGTTTTCCTGCACGGCGGGTGTGGTGCAAGGTGGCTGCTGCAGAGTTGTTTTTCCTGCAGTTTTCTTATTTTTATAGAAGCTATAGAAATCTCAGCCTCTGAGTGAGTTTGGTGGGCATCAGAGGGCGAAACTATGAACTGCTGGAAGCTTTCGCCTAGTCAGTTAGTTCAGTCTTTGAGAGGAAATAAAAACATGTTGATGCTGAATCCAGAAAGATAAAGACAAACAAAACCAAACAGGGAGAGAGAGACGTCCCATTAGTTTGAACAGTGCATTGGAGTTTCCCTCAAAGTTAAAGCAGTAATCAAGTATTTAATCAAGGCAGTGCTTGACAACAACCGTTTTCTTTTCAGCTCAAATGTCCTTGAGCAAGCAACTGAAGCACTACCTGCTGCTGGCTGTCTCTTCGACTGACTTCCTCAAAGAAATTCCATATTCAGGAAATATCTTGGTCAGACATGGGTTCAGTCGGTGTCCTGCAAGTGGAGGCTTTTCTGCTTAATTTTAGAAGAAACCACCATAGACTGCTGCACTTTGGGTATTTCAAGGCATGGCATCAATCAACGACCCAGACCGTGCACCGTGCATGTGGCTCATGCCAATCCTTTTCCAGCTAACGATGTTTACAGGAAAGCTGTCGGATGTGTTGCACTGTGCAGGAAGAGGCGTAGGAGGCCGAGCTTGGATAGCTCTGCACCATCCTGTGCATCAGAGACACAGACGGGCTGTCAGTCTCCAACAGGGAGGGAGATGATCCTGTAGTGCTCAGGAAGGGTTTGATCCCAGACCTCCTACAGACTTCAAAAGTCTCCCAAAGGACAAACAACAAGCTTCTTGGTTTACCTTTCATCTCTGATACTCTTTAACGTCTCACCCAGTGCTTTTATCACAATTTTGTCTGACCTCTCACTCTTCTAGTCCCCGTTCCCCAAGTGCTTTTAATGAAAGGTTTTCACAGAGAGTACTCTGACTCTGACTTTACCTCCTTTTCTCTTTGAGATCCCCTCCTCCTTCATCCTCTTTGAATCTCTTTTTCCTTCCTGGCGCTTCCTTCTCCAAAGTCTCAGCCTGTCTCGTCTTCTCTTCCTCTCTGTCTCTCTCTGGTGATCAGTCAGAGTCAGATAAACCCTCTGCAGTTTTCTAGGTCTGAATGTGAATCTGTTTCACACTCACTCTGGTTTTGAAACCTCCTCCACACACAGGAAAAGCTCTCATATTCACATTAATGCAAACAAATGTACTCTTAAAGATTTATTTTTTATGGTTCTGTTTTGCTTTGTTTTGGACGAGGATTTTGTTTTCTGCAATTCGTTGCTGCGCTGGTGCGTTTGTCCTCTATACTCAGCTTTTATTTGATCAAGCAGGTCGACAGTCCACCAATCTGGCACAGGTCAAAATCTTCTGCCAGACACATGTGGGTTAGAGTGTAAACACCTTACACCGTTACAGAGTTAAATCCCAGTAAGGTGGGATGTTTGTGTGTAATGTTGGAGCATAAATTCCAACATCAGCAACATTTTAAACAAAGCGTAGCAAGCAGCGCAAGGATCAATGCAACCTGGTCCAAGAACAATCGTGTTGGTATTGATTACCGATGGCCGACATATTGGCAGACAGCTTTGTCTTCCAGGAAATCCAGAATTACAAAACTAGACACAAGGCTTAAAACTGGATTTTACATTTGAACCTAAAGGTTGACGCTGAGGCAAAATCGGAGAGTGGAGTAAAATTATTACTGACAAAAATTACGACATAAAACTTTGTTGTAATTTTGTTAGAATAGAGAGAAACTGTGAAATTACAGATTCACCGGCTCCTGGGTACAAGCTGGTGGTAGTTTCTCACCCCGAGAGAGAGCTGTCGACCAAATGGAACGAGACAATAATGTTGTCTTAACCCCCCCGCCCCCCGTCCCAGGTGCTGGGGAAGGACCACCCAGATGTGGCCAAGCAGCTGAACAACCTGGCCCTGCTGTGTCAGAACCAGGGCAAGTACGAAGAGGTGGAGTACTACTACATGAGAGCGCTGGAGATCTACCAGACCAAACTGGGCCCCGACGACCCCAACGTGGCCAAGACCAAGAACAACCTGGTGAGAGAGGTGGAGGTGGGGCGGGGGCAGTTTGTCACTGATGGAGGGATGGTGCTTTAGGGTATTTTAAAGATACTGATGATAACAATGAATGAGTTTAAATGTAGTGTTAGAGTTCATGCTAAACTTTAAACCCTTTACCCTGCACTAAAGTATAATTATAATGTTTGTTAGCCAGTCACACTTTTGTTTTCATCCCATTGGCCTAATCAAGTCAAGTCACAGATGAAAAAAAACACTTCAGGACTGAAGCACAAAGCAAAATTCATCCGTGCGTCTTCACGAAACATGTGTCTCTGAAAGATTGCTAACGCAGAGACTGCTAGCTGTTGGGCTACATGCTAACACGCTAGCCAGCCAGGTTAGCGGGAGTCGGTCACAAGAGCTCTCAGAACGTCTTTCAGTTTTCCAGAGCTTCTTTCAAGCTTCCAAAATGTTTGGCAAACGGGACAGTTTTCCATCAATGAATCATTTCTTTCAACAAAGAATTACAGAAGGAGGAAAAGCTCTTCAAGCTAGTTATCGAGCTAATCTCGGCTAACTGGACAATAAGCTCTCACGGTCTATTGAAAGACGTATTTGTGCCATTAACCCGTGTGTCTGTAAACCAGCCCTTTTTGTGGAGCAGTTTAAACTTATCAAACGTTGAGGGTGCAGCAGACCTAATAAGCTACGATAGCTTCCTTTGTTTTGGACTCTCGCTCTCTGTTTCCCCCCAAATGTCCGAGCTGTCAAGTTAGAGTTCACCAAAGTTCAGCTCAATGCAAAACAAAATGTATTATTCATTCTTTCTTAACGAAGCAATTTTCAGTTTTTGGCTGAAATGCTAATCTTAATGCTTTTTTCCCCAGTTTTGTTCACAATTATGAGTTGTTGGTTTTAGAGACGATGATTTTAACATCTTGTATGCTGCAGTTGTTAAAAGAAACGTATTATTATTTCTACTGTGTGCGTGTGTGACTCTGCAGAGTGGACGACCTCTTTATCACTTCCAGTTTCCTGCTGACTCCTAACGTTCAGCTCTCTGTGTTCTCCAGGCGTCCTGTTACTTGAAGCAGGGCAAGTTCAAGCAGGCTGAAACTCTGTACAAAGAAATCCTCACCCGAGCTCACGAGAGGGAGTTCGGCTCTGTTGATGGTACGACATGTGACTGGATGAGTGTGCACACACACACACGCACGTTTACAGACATTTCAGCCAATATCCTCTGACTCAGTGATTTAAAACAAGTCAATCACACACAAACAGATCTGTTCTTCTTTGACCACCCCTGCTGTTCTCTTCCTCGAATGTAAAGGTTAATGTTTTCAGCTTTTTGAAGATGTAAACAAACGACCTTTCAGCTGAAACATCTAAACAACACTTCTTCTTTAAAACTCGTCCTCTCTCCTGCGGTTTATCTGCAGGAATGTTTGTCAGCACTGAATCACTTCTTCCCTTTCATGCGTCTCACTGTGCGTCTCTCTGCAGATGAGAACAAACCAATATGGATGCATGCTGAGGAGAGAGAGGAACAAAGCAAGGTGAGCAAAATCTGCTGATGTTTTTCAAATAAGATAAGAAATGTTTTATTGTCCCCAACGGGATATTGGGCTTCAGCAATAGTGCTCCTCACAGCTGCAGTCAACCTCAAATTCAATACGGAGCCAACAAGTGGTCCACCGAAACACAGCAATGAATTAAATATAACAAAAATAAGAGTACTTGTAAGTTATTGCACATGCATTTTGAGATAAGATATGAATACATAGACATTGTAAAATGAGGAATGAAATCTTACAAACGTGCTTACAAACTGGTTGTTTGAATTGAAATTTGTCAATGTGTGTACGTAAATTACCGTGTAATTCTGTTATTTCTACCTGTATTTAGTCGATTCAGTGTTTTAATGCTGCCCCACAATCTCTTTAAAAAGTCTCATGTAACATGAGAAAAATCTGGCACGTTCACTAGTTAGCCACTTTTTAATTTCCCGTCTATTTACTGACGGCAGCATTAAACTACTCTGACAGTTTTATGATCTTATTTAAAATGGAATAGGAAGAATTGACTTCACAAGGAGCTGGATTAGCAGATTAAGTCTCTGTAATAACCATCTAATGCTGACGGTGTGAGCACCGACTTTCCCCAGTAGGAGTTTATTTTCGTCATGGTTTAAAGGGTTTAGTTGTTCAGGGAAGGAATCCTGACCCGACTGTAATCCCACCACTAAATACCCCTCCATGTTATCTTTGATGGTATTTAAAAATGTCTTTTTTAAAAGCCTCTAGTTTGGAAATGGTTTAATTTTCCTTTATCGCGTCACTTCACATTTTAGTTCAGGGATCTGTGCTTCCTGCCTTTTATAATCTGCATGTAGATTCCTTAAAGCATGTTCTGTTGTGAACTGACGAACACGAGCTTTGTCTTGCAGGGGAAGCAGAAGGACGGCTCACCTTTTGGAGAATACGGAGGCTGGTACAAAGCCTGTAAAGTGGACAGGTGAGTTTGTGTTAGTTAGAGATGGCCGATGCTCCCAGCTGCAGGAAACCACTGCTGAGGCCTCTCGTGCTGCACCACAAGTTCCCAATAAAACAAAGTAATGTCCTTTCGGACCTTTCATCACTGCTTGTATGTGACTACCGGTTTTGAGCAGTTTAAAGTTTTGACTTTATTTTTAAAGAAGAGGTGAAATCTTCCAGCTGTTTTATGGAAAAATAGCAAAAAGTCAGAAAAAGTAAACATGATTTTGTGAAACAGATCAGCCTCAAACTGGGAACCGCTGCTCTAGACTTCAGCTGAAACTTTTTTCATTTTTTATTACCCTTTTAAAATCATTTGTTACAGATGTGGTTGTATATAAATGTTTTTTTTTCTTATATATTTAATTTGTTTGTAATTTAAGTTACTGTGGTCTTTCATTTGCAAACAAAATATTATTCACAGAACTACATGTCCTGCTGGTCTGGGATCAGATCCTTCTCTAGAAGCTTCACTCCTGTGTTTTTATAAGATTAATTTAAAAAGCAAAGACATATTTGAGTTTATCAAGAAGAAAGTATCTCTGTCATTGTTTTGCTACTAAATCTAAAGAAGTTTGAAACACAAAATCGCTTAATTCAAATGTCGGTATTAATCAGTTAGTTTATTAAATGTAAAGATGGACGTCGTTCGGCAGAATGAATCTCTGTTAATGAGATATTCCTCCTCCTCCTTGTTGTCGCAGTCCCACAGTGACCACCACCCTGAAGAACCTGGGCGCCCTCTACAGGCGGCAGGGCAAGTTCGAGGCGGCCGAGACTCTGGAGGAAGCCGCCATGCGCTCCAGAAAGCAGGTGTGGTCCCTCTGGATGATGTGACTGATCACTGGGGGTTCTCAGCTGGGGATAAGACGTCACTGTCGAGAAAGAGGCAGATGCATTTACGGCAGATTAAAAGGCAGAAAATGTTCAATTTAGAGTAAAATGAGGGTTTAGATGATTGCAGCTTTTCAGCTGCATCTGACGTGATGTTACTGTCTCCTGTGGAGATGAGCAGTGGGAGGCGGTGGAGGAGCTCTGCAGCTTTTGTCTCAGATGTCACCAGTAGATTGCCTTGTCCTGGCCAAAATTAGATTAGCCCTTTTTAAAGAATTCAAGACATTTAACAGTCTGAATAATTTAGGAGGAGTGAGATGTTAATAAGGATAAAATAAGCATTTAGACTCTGACAACGTCGCCGTTGTACAGTTTGATGTCCTGTCGGTCTGTGTTTTTCCCCTCTTGAATAATTCATTCTTCAGACCGGGTCATGGGAAACATCTCACTGTGGTGAAACTGTATCACTGCTCCGGCTCTAATTATGTTGCTTGACTTGCCAGTAAGAGGAATCCCACTGAATCTGCTTTCAAATAATCCTGTCTGTGTAAGCACGTGGTCTCCCTGCACTTATTGTTACTTCGTCGCTGATGTTTGACACTAGAAATGTCTCTGTGATCACCTAAAATCTGACTTTAACTGGAGTTCGAACGATTTTAGAAACCAGTCGTGGCTCAGTATTAAAGTGAAAAGTTGAAGCTTCCTGTGACATAAACAGAGGACTGTGTCCTTTTGTTCAGTAGTAACTTGTACACAAAGTATTATTCAATACAGAGGGTTTTTAATACCTTCGAACGTGTCTCAAGGGGATCTTTAAGCATTGAAAAGTTAAATTTTAATGGCTGTATATCTATGAAATGTCAGCAGGTTTCATCAAGTTCTCGTTACCAAAAACAAAAAAACACAAGTGTGCAGAGAGTAGACTGGTGGGATCAAAGGCTCAACATCTTGTGCAGCAGGAAACACATGAGTTTTGTCCATTTTAGCTGGTTTTGACTTTGTCGAATGAGTTCCTGCTGCTGGTGTCTAACAGGAGAGTGAGAGTCTGTCCGGGCAGCAGGTGCTACACGTCTGTAGCTTTAATATTAATTGGATTGGATGAATTGGTACTTGCTCCTGCTGCGTAGTGTCTGTGTGCTCAAGCTGCAGCTACTGGATTAGTTGAATTGGCACTTATTGCTGCCGTGTGTGTGTGTGTGTGTGTGTGTGTGTGTGTGTGCATCAGGGTCTGGACAATGTGCATAAGCAGCGCGTGGCGGAGGTCCTGAGCGAGCCGGAGGCCCGCGAGAAGCAGCGAAGCCGCGAGAGCTTGACCTCCGACACGGTGAAGTACGAGAGCGGGCCGGACGGTGGCGAGGAAGTGAGTATGAGCGTGGAGTGGAACGGGGTAAGTACAGTACACAGCCCTCAACACGTTACTGAGAGTCTTCAGACATGTTTACAAGACACACACACACACACACACACACACACACACACACACACGGCATCTTTCTGCACAGAAGCCACACACAAAGGCATCCGGTCTGTTAAACACACAGATACAGCAAATAAATCAGCTTTATTTTTTTATCTTTAACACTTTGTGTTGATGAGCACATTTTCAAATAACAGCAGGAATGTTTCCTTAAAGTTGACATTAAAATACAAGAAAACAACCAGAAACCTCGTGATTTATGGGTAGAAAGAGACGGAACACCTGCACACTGCCAAACATTGAAATACATGTGACTTTTTGAATATATGTGTGCTTCGGCGTACATCTGCAGATAACGCTGGTTTGCAACAGCTATAACATTACATGTGTATTGAAAGGATGAGGAAAATAAAGTGAGGTCAGTCCTGATACTCAAATGCAGCTGTTTCTTCATGCATTAACTAGTATAGCAGAGGAGGCACCACTTAATCTATTAATCTTAGCTAAAGTGACAGAAACTGGTTCAGGATGAAACTCTGTTCAATAAAACCGTAAGTTCATCGTAAGACTTTGTGGACAATTTATGGTTCTCCTTTTTGGACCAAAGAAAACCCAACAATGTGATTTTCACCTTTTTAATGTACCTGAAGTCAAAGTTGAGTCAATTCAAGACCAAAAAGTGTAGATTCATAATCTCTGACTCAGTATTCTTACACATTTTAAGCTGCTAAGATGTCTAGATGAGCATTTTAGAGCTTTTTATCATTATATGATCAAACTCTCCAGTGGCTTCAGTCCAGAAAGATACTAAGAGGTTGATACTTTCCTCAGTCAGACCTGCTATAACGATAATGCCGACTGACTGTCAGTTACTGTAGTAGCTACTGCTTGACTTTGATTAATAATAAGACCAAGACGCTCACTTGGCTGCATCCTAAATCTCTGACAGTAGGTGCTTCAGTCGTAGTGTTTTACATTTACATCAGTGCTTTGGTCGTATTAAACACTCTTTTCCACTAATCTCTCTTCCTGTAGCGCTTTCCCAGCTAACTCTTGAGTCTTAAACAAACCGTAAAGCCCTCTGGTTACACATGTTGACGACTCCCACTTAACTCCCTCCTGCTGCCGCAGAGCCTCTAAACGTTTCACCGTATCTGCAGTATTCTCTCAGCCTCTAGTGGCTGCAGTGGCACAACATGTAGATGTAGGATTACCGTAGGCTGCTCACCATCTCTTTCCTACAAGGCTGCTGCTGCTGCTGCTGCTGCTGCTGCTGCTGCTCACATAGCAACAGTTGTCATAGCGCCATGAACAACCAATCAGCATCTTGGGAGGTTTGGTGTGAGACACATCAGTGTGTGTGTGTGTGTATTTACACTGTCAGCCAGTTATTAGCATCCAGTCTCCCACCACAAGCTGATCTGTGGAAGGAGCTGTAGCTGGAAGGACAACACTGTTAACAGTTTCATATATAAATGTGCGGCTGAAATGTCAACAAAGTCAACAAGAACACCAAACAAACAAACAAAAAACAAGTCCCTTTTGAATTTGATTTAACTTTATTGGAGTTTAGCATTACAGCAGCACCAGAGAGGTGTAGATAGGAACAGGAAAGAGATATTTAAAATTACCCTGAGCATATATGTGTATATTCAGATCATAGTGACATAGCAGTTGTTGTATATTTGGAATGAGAATTCATTTATAGATTAGCGTGTATGCATAATGAATATAATGGCTACACCAGACGGGTAAAAACATGCTTCCCAGGTTACATTTTTCCTTCCAACCTGTCAAAGAAGTCGTCACTTCCCCTGCAGCTCTCTCCACAGACGGCGTGAAAACAGTTTTATCTCTTACTTTAAAAACCAAAAGGTCCTCTGAGAAGTGGCGTGACTCATCAGTCTGTTCTTCATGGGCTCTGTACTGTACTCTGTACTCTTTGTTGATGTGCTGTTTGTACCTGTGGGTGTGTGAGTAAACGTAATCTCTCCTTTTGTATTTGTGTGACGAGCTGCTGCCTGAGGATGTAACGTGTGATGTTCCTGATCTTTATTCCTTTTTTCCTGCTCGTTCAGCATGTTAGCAGCCGGAGAGTAAAGACAGATGGTTGAACGGATGTTTAGGCAGCCGGCAAGAGAAAAGTCATGCTAAAGTTAAGAAATGCTGATTATCACATAGTTGGCTTGTGTTAAATGTCCTTTAGTCAGGTTTCAAAGCACTGTAATCTCTAATACGTTCATTACTATGATCACTAATGTACTTTAGACAAACACAGAATAGTTCAATATTAGATTAACTTTCAGTTTTGAGCTGTAATGATTCAAAACAATTTAAAAAATCCATTTTAAGGCAAAAATGCCCAAAACTTAACTGTTAACAGCTTCTCAAATGTGGCTGTTTGCTAGTTTTCTTAGTTTCTTTTTGAAAATAAATGTAATCTCTTTGGGCCGGTCATGTAAAACAAGTCTGGGTCTTTGGTCCAAACAATTGATCGATTTGTTAAGAAAAGAATCTGCAGATTGATCAGCAGTGAACTTAATATTTGCAGCCAGAAAGAAATGTACTCCGCTGTCTAAATGAAGTGTCTGTCTGGCTGCTCTCATGCCTCCCGCCTGCACCCCCTCTGTGTTCATGCTGTTTGGTTCTAATAAAGTTTTAACCTTGTTCTTCTGGATGTAAATGTCTTAACAATGTTTCCAGACACAGACACAGTATCTCTCCACGTCCTAAAAGCGCCACCTGGTGGCAGCGTCTGTGAATGAACATGACATTTTAAGCAGAAAGCAGTTAAAGAAAAGTCAGATTCAACAAAAGAAATAATGCAAAGTATTTATCTTTGCATGGACAAGCAGCCGGGTACTTCCATGTGGGTTTTGTGCAGAGACGGACCACAGCTTCTGCTCTGAGCAGCTTCCTGTTGTTGTAAACCAGCCTTACAGCTGTAGCATCATCAGTCTGTGTCAGACTTCAGCCTTGAACCCTTCAGGACTGTTTCAGCCATTTCTGGGTCAAACGAGGCAACAAGTCGGCAAAGTTTCGCCACACCTGCTCCTCATTTATCCCACGTCAGACCAACAGGATGTGGTGTGTGCAGCTGCCATGGTAACGATGTTTTAATCAATCAGAAGAGTGTTTTTACTTCTGGTGTAACTGAGGTGTTGCAGTGTGAAGCTGGTAGAAAGCTACTGTGTCTGATCTGGGAACCCTGCTCGATAACTGTGTCAGTCTCCTTTTAATGTAATGTTTCCCTTCTTCTTCTCTTCCTCTCTTCTTCTTCTCTTCCTCTCTTCCTTCCTCCATCCTAAATTGCTTTCTTCAACCTGTCTCTCTCTTCTCCTGCTGCTCCGTCTGACCGGCAGGCGTAACTCCAGATGCCTTGTAATGGTTTCTAAAAAAAAACTTGTCTTCTGCATGACGGACGCCTCGCCTCAACCCCTTCAGCTTTGCAGTTTTCTTCAGCTCTGACTCCCCCCTCCCCCCTCTCTCTCTCCACCACCTCCACCTCTGGGTTCTGGTGGGATTCTTCACGCCGGGTCGACCCGGAGCCATAACGTTGCTTTGACACCGTCCTCTCTGCTGTGTTTGGGTTGGAGGGGTGGGGCTGTATCTGCTGTGGGTGGGGGGGGCGGTCTGGGGTGATGTTTCTTTATGGCAACATTAAACTTTGTGCTTCTAACCGTGTTCTCTCTGCTGTCCTTTAACTTCCTCTCTCTCTGTCTGTTAAACTGCCGTAGACTCGTGTTGTGAGTTGTCGGATGACGTGTGTGTGGAGATCTGACCGCACGCCTGTCACCCAAATATATTTAAAGCATAACGCTCTCCGTTTGGACCTGGACTCTTTACGAATCACCAATTCTGACCACATTCAAACCTTTTTAAAGTTGTTTTCTTGACGGTCGTAAAGGCCGCAGAGCATGCAGATACTTTGCTTAGACGCTTAAATGTAAAGAAATGATTTAGTCCGGCCTTTCAGCTCCGTTATTTAAAGCTAGCTTGACTTCATTATTTCCCCTGTGGTGTAAAGAAGCTCCATGTAGAACTGAAACAGTCGATCAACAGATTAAAGGTAAATTATTAAGGGCTGTTGTCACTGTTTTCTGTCATTTTTAGACAAAAATAAATAGATTAATCAAGAAAAAAGACAAGCAGCTTAATCACTAATGAAGGTAATCAGCTGCAGCACAAGTGCAATGGATTAAGATAAAGTTCAATATCACATCAACAGGCTGAGCAATCGTTGGGGGTTTTGGGTGACAACTTGTTAAAAAGATAAATATTTAATAGGATTTTGGTCAGAATGAATCTGTTAAAACTGATCTGGGAAATATACACTACCGTTCAAAAGTTTGGGGTCACCCAAACAATTTTGTGTTTTCCATGAAAAGTCACACTTATTCACCACCATACGTTGTGAAATGAATAGAAAATAGAGTCAAGA
>JAVQJD010017838.1:0-16791 GCA_036023655.1 Nannoperca australis | reverse complement strand
AATATATAGTATCGTACAGCAATGTAAGACAGAATGTTCATATAATATGGTATAAGTATAAATATAATATAGAATAATACAGTATAGGATTAGTGTACTATAATATATAAATATAGTATAATATGTAAAAGATATCAAAATATCTAGCAACAAACCATTAGATAAGCAGAGAAGGAAGGGTGTCATTTTAATATTAGCATTTTATTAAATCATGTTGATGGTATGAAATATTTTAATAGAGACACTTAAATAAATAAATAAACATACCGTACTTTCGCCGTGCTTGCATTTCGATTGGCCATGAACGCAGCATGATGACGTTGTGGAGCTGTCAGCCAATGGCTGCTCAGAAAGGGCGGGGCTCCACAAACCCGGCGACCCTCTCGCTCGCTGGCCTGTGGTCGCAGAATCTCATTAACTGAACGAACTCACTCGGTTCACGTCCTTCGTGGGTATTTTCGGGACGAACCGGCGCAGTTCGTCCTTCACGAACTTTACATCGCTGCTAAAACCGGAGCTGCCCAGCACGAGACGAGCACCTGCCACCCCGGCTGCTTCTCACCTGAGCCGGCAGCAGGTGGAGGAGGCAGCGGCTCTTTATTGAGACGCTGCCGAGGTGACGGGGTTTATTACACACAGGATTACAAGACAACAAACGACACAATATGCCCTCACATGTCCCCAACTAAACTGAATACAGAGCCAGTTATAAATAGATTCTCGACTTTAATTTCAGCCGCCATAATCGGTCTATTATACGTTTCTAAGCTCACCGACATGATTGTGACAACTGACACGCGTCACCGACACTGGTGGGAAATTAAAGCTGAAGTATAATCGTTAATAATTTAGCTGTCAAACAGCATATTTCGTGTTTTGCTTTTTTATTCCGTTTACATGTGCGAGAACAAAGAGAACCCGTCCACATGTTCTCCGTTGCAGCCCTCCCACCTCCGGCGCAGCTATAAATCCCATTGGCTGGCACGGGCGTTACAAGCCGACCTATAGGGTGCCCCCATACTGAGACGATCCAAAGTCGGCGTCTGTGATTGGCCCAAACGTTTGGCGCCTCTTGAATCTGCTGCTGCCGTGGTGGGCGGTGAGTGCGAGACGGTGAGCGGTTTGAACCGTCGCTGAGCTGAGGCGGAAACATTGAAATTGGACAAATTGTTTTATAGACAGGGTAAAAAAAAAAATCCCATCCGCAAACACAGTGTCTTTTTGTGATTAAAACGAGACCTGAAGTGGGGAAACGGCAGCTTTTTTCCTTTTGTTTGCCGACACGGGGTACGTAAAGCCGGTGTCGCGCAAAGTGAATCGCTCCCTCCTCCTGAGCTAACTGCTAGCCGTTGAGCTAACGTTAAAGCTAGCCGGAACACGGAGTCGGCTAATCCCCAACACAAAGGACGACTTTGCCAGTGTTTGTCAAATCGACCCCGAACCACTCCGTTGAATGAGGACTGAGCCTCCTGTACAGGTACGAGAAGCTGTCAGTGCTGCTGTCTTCGTTTCCAGCGTCTTCGTTGCGATTCAAACGGCCCGGGACTGTTTCTTGATGCTTTGTGGATGTCCCCAATCTTTGTTAACTAACCCAACTGTTAGCTAGCTCGCCGGAGTGTCGTGCCAATTTTTGTATCCCTGTTAGAACCGATTCCCTCGTAAAGATGCTAACTTTTTTCAGCTTAGTTCTTAGGAAGTAAACATTTATGACTCGAGTGTAAACCAAGGCTTTAAAACATTGGACCACGGTGAAGCGGTTTGTGTGTTTGGGGGAGAAACAGTTTGATGGGATACAAACTTGGCACGACATCGACGAGCTATCGTTAGCTTGAGGCTTGTTGTGTGTAGCTAGCTCACCCAGTGGTCGTCCTGTCTGCTGGCTGACACGGTGCTCACCCAGACTCACGTCTCTTCACACCCAAATTAACTATTTTCTGGACGTTTCCGCACAATTTACGGGTTGTTTATTAATGAATAGTTATATAACGAGTGGGAGACGCAGATAAGCGATCTGTGTGGAGGGTGTTGTCGAAACTAGGGCGATTATTTAACTTCATAAAAGTGACTGACACTTCACATATAGATGTCGGCATCAAAACGTGTCATTGTCACATCTTGAGTGCTGACAAAAAGTGAAAGTTGTACTTTCTCTCATGTAAAAAACAAAACCCCACCTTGTCCACGGTTGTCTGCATGCCTCATGGGTGCAGCCTCCAGCCCCTCGCCTCCCACTGACACTCACAGCATCTTATAGACTCGGAGTATAGTCACATGTTGTGCTGATACATTACCCAGGAAGCCTTTGTCCAACCTATGGAGAGGAGTCACGTCAAACAGCCGCAGGTTGTTGAGGAGGATCACACAAACAACTAATACTAGTGCATCACGCTGCCGTGAATCCAACCTTCAGTAAAGCTGTCATGTTCAGATTTAGTTGAAACAGTTTTAGAGAAGTGACCATTTTTAGGCTTTAGTTTGTGGTGGTGTTGCGTTATAATGCAGTGAGGTGGTTGTAATAATCTGTCCACACCAGTTCTGTCAGGGCGGGTAGACTGGATATTCATCTATATCTCAAACTAGTAACTGAGTGTACTGGAGGATCGTATTGGCTTGGCAGGGATTTACTAAAACTCACTTCTTACCTGCTTGTAACCTCCGCTCAGTCTGTGGTTTGAAGATTAACTATGGCAAGATGTGTCATACCAGCACCGTCCTCCACGTCTGCTCCCGTCTGCCACACAGCTCACCGGCGTGTCTCCATGACAGCCGTCTGACACGTCCAATCAAAAGTGTGAGATTTCAGTCAGGCCAGGCTGGTGGGCAGCGACTCGCACTGACTAGCAGGGTGACAAACGGATCTTGTCGCTACACATGTCGACAGGCGACGTGTTATTTACATGTCACATGTTATTTTCTTTCTCTGCAATTCAAATAAACAACAAAATGGCACTTTGACATGATGGTCTGGGTCCTCTACAACAAATGTAAAGATGGACACCCTGTGCTCAGTTGACACGTCCGTCCATATCTTTTAATCAAGTCCTCAAACGTAATTCCACCAGATTTATTATTTAATAAAGCAAAGGAGAAGTAAAGCTCCTGCGTATGGCCTGAAAGACTCCACAGACATATGATGTGTGTATCAGATGCCAGCTGGGGGCTCCTGAATTTATGGTTTTTACATTTGAGTTTTTTTTAAATAAGATCACGGCCGAGATATAAAACCAGTTTCTTTTTTTGTACTCTGTTAAATTAAAGAAAGATGACATACATACTAGAAATGACTATAACTCCTTGCTTTGTGCTAGTATTTGTTCTGTAAAAGATAATTATCTATGCAAAAGTCCCAAATGTGGAACTGATAAATACAGGAGAGTCTGGTGGAACTAATCAAAAGCAGCCTTCATGTGGTCGTGATGTTGGTTCCCTCGTGTTTCAGCCCCACAGCATCAAGTGTTCATAATAAACGTGAAGCCATACAACGTGTAGAAACCTTCCTCCTCCTCCTGTCTGGCTGCAGGTCGATCATGGTGCTGACAGGGAAGAAGGGTCCGGCCTGCTGGAAGAGGAGGGTGAAGTCTGAGTACATGAGGCTCCGGCAGCTCAAACGCTTCAGACGGGCCGACGAGGTCAAGGTTTGTCCTCACGCAGACCCTCGCACTATGTTGAAATCCACAACTCTCATCTGTAGCATTCAACAGTGTTAGAATGATAGGACGGCGTCACAAAGTACTGAGATATAAATACATCAATACACAGCTCTCTTACTGTCTGTTTGTAATCATGAAAAGAAACAGGAAATGTGGGGCTTGCGTGCCAACATTGCTCGCACTCTCGTTTCCTCTTTACGTCAGCAGTGTTTTGTCCCTGTGAGGTCTCGTTTACGCTTCAGCTCTCGTGTGACAAACACGCAGGACACCTTTCTAGAGTTGGACAGGTCAGAGTGTCCTTAAATCCAGGGACTAGATTTAGGAAAAAGCTCCAAACAGAAGTACAGAGGTGGTGTTAAATTGTCCAGATGGAGAAGAGGTGGTGTTCTGTGATCTATGGAGCTGCTTCTGTACATCAGTAATCACACAATGGCCACTGAGCATGCCAGTCCAGTGGTGTTCTTGTTAACAAGCCGATCTTTGAACTCTTCCAGAGCATGTTCAACACCAACCGGCAGAAGATCATGGAGCGGACCAACATTTTGAACCAGGAGTGGAAGACCAGGCGAATCCAGCCGGTTCACATCATGACGTCTGTCGGCTCCCTGAGAGGCACCCGAGAGGTGAGCGGATCAACTCAGTTCTGTAGAGACCCGGTGTGGAGAGGGTCTTCTGACTGCATGTTCTCTGCTGTCCCGTCAGTGCACCGTGGACAGCGGCTTCTCCGAGTTCCCCAGGCAGGTCATCCCCCTGAAGACTCTCAACGCCGTGGCCTCGGTGCCGGTCATGTACTCCTGGTCGCCGCTGCAGCAGAACTTCATGGTGCGTGTCAACTGGTAGTGGCTGCACGTGGGTATTTGTGTGCATAGTAACCACGTCCGTCTGTGTGTAATGTTTGTCTCTTTGCTTCAGGTGGAGGATGAGACGGTGCTCCACAACATCCCCTACATGGGAGACGAGATCCTGGACCAGGACGGTACTTTCATAGAAGAGCTCATCAAGAACTACGACGGCAAAGTCCACGGAGACCGAGGTGAGGGTTCACTCTGATGATAGATACAGGATGTGTTATCATCTGAGCACGTACTCCGGCCCAAAATAGCAGCGTGTTCAAAATACACAAGGGTCAGGACCGACGGCTGCTGAGGTGTAATGTGATTGTGGATCCATGAGTTTTTCAAAGCTTATCTGACAACAGATGTTATCGCAGCAGCATTATGAAGTGATCTGTCAGGAATGTGCCGCAGACGACGACGTGGGGCCTTGAATATTTGCTCACTCTGTCTTTGTTTCTTGGCGTGAACTTTCCTGCTCGGTAAACACATCCGGTGTCTTGCAGAGTGCGGCTTCATCAACGACGAGATATTCGTGGAGTTGGTCAGCGCTCTGCTGCAGTACAGCGACAACGAGGACGACGAGGAGGAGGAAGAGCAGGACTTCAAGGTAGAAAAGATGGAGATGTGCGACAGCAAGGACCACCCGGAGGACCCCCGCAAAGACGGGCTCATCAACAACGAGAGTAAGTCCTCCGGCGACCATCAGACGTGTTCTGCCGCTCTGATGCCTCCAGGTTTCTGCAGCACCGCGTTCTTGTGATGCTGTTTCAGCGCTAGCACGTGCTAACAGGGCTATAGTTCTAGCTAACGATTACTTTCATTATCGATTTAATCTGCCGTTTAGTTTATAACATGTAAAATAAATACTCCTCAGTTTCCCAGAGCCCAAACTGACGTCTTCAAACTGCTTCATTTTGTCCGAAACTCAACGACTCTTCTTTTAAAGTCAAAGGACAAAAAAAAGCAGCAAATCTTCTTGTTTCAGAAGCTGGAAGCAGCAGATGTTTGACTTTCTGCTTCAAAAAGGACAAACGATTAATCAATTTTATCAAAATAGTTGGCAATTCATTTTGTTTTGATCAACTAATTGATGAATGGTTGTAGGTTTATCATTGTATTTATAACGTTTATCCCGGAGTGTCTCAGATGAACACAAATGTATTGAAGATATTTTTGTCAGAGCAGCGTCCTACAGGCCTCTGCTGTCGGCGTAAACAGACGGGAGAGAATAAAATAAAAATAATAATATCAAATGTACCTCTGTTGTGCTTCGCGCGGTGAAGTCATCTGATTGGCTGTTTCTGGGTAACGATGCACGTTGACTCGTTTCTTTACTCGACGTACGTGACAGACGTCTCTAACCGGGATGAAACGCCGACGTAGAGCAGAAAATGCAAGTTTTTAAACACTTTAAGGAATTTAGTGAGAAAAATCATCAAGAATCCATGTGAATGTGTCGTCTCTTCAGGCCGAACCAGCAACGACAGCTCCAAGAAGTTCCCCTCTGACAAGATATTTGAAGCCATCTCCTCTATGTTCCCCGACAAGGGCTCCACCGAGGAGCTCAAAGAGAAGTTAGTGGGTTTGTTTGTATGTGAGTGTGTCGGTGTCGTGACCACAACAGAGAAACACTGATGTTTTGTTTAGACGTCTGCAAATGTTTTACATAAATATCAACAATTTCAACCCTGAAATGCAGCATTTGTCCAAATATAAGAACCAGGAGTTTTTCTCCTGTTCACTGAAGGTTTGTGTCTTTGTCTCGCAGTAAAACATTTAGCCTCTGGTGTTGTGACGACACCATCACAAGGTGTGTGTGTGTGTGTGTGTGTGCGCTGAGTGTCCCTGTTGTGTAGCAACGTGTTGACGACAGAGACACTGTTGTTAGGAGACGGCAGTGAGTCGTTTATGTTGTTACGTTTAATTAAATGTGTTTGTTTGGGAGAATCAGAAACCCTGGTGGTGCAAGAGTAGGTTTTCTATCTGTAAGCAGCTTTAATGTGTGTGTGTGTGTGTGTGTGTGTGTGTCAGGTACAAGGAGCTGACGGAGCAGCAGCTTCCCGGCGCGCTGCCGCCCGAGTGCACGCCGAACATCGACGGTCCGAACGCTCGGTCCGTGCAGCGCGAGCAGAGCCTGCACTCCTTCCACACGCTGTTCTGCAGACGCTGCTTCAAATACGACTGCTTCCTGCACCGTCAGTGCACGCACACGCACGCACACACACAGAGACACACGCACACACACACACACACACAGACATATAAAGCCTTCAGTGTGTTGGTCGTCATTTCACCCTTTTTGTCGTGTAACTGGACTCATCAGGTGTAAAGAGTTTAAACCTCCAGCAGAAGTTTTCAAGTCTCTTCTGTCTCGCGTCCTTTCAGCTTTCCATGCGACTCCAAACACCTACAAGCGCAAGAACCTGGAGAACCTGGTGGACAGTAAACCCTGTGGGCTGGACTGCTACATGTACCTGGTGCAGGTGAGACTTTAACCTCCTCCTCCTGCTTATTATTATTATTGTTATTATTATTATTATTATTGTTGTTGTATGTCGGCATCAGCAGGTTGTTCACTGTTGTCGTGCTGCGATTGTTCAGGATGGGATGGCGGCTGAGTACCCGGCGGGCGCCGAGCGGGCCAAGACGCCCTCCAAGCGCACGGTGGGCCGTCGTCGCGGACGACTGCCCAACAGCAACAGCCGACCCGGCACCCCCACCGTCTCCTCGGAAACCAAAGACACGGACAGCGACCGCGAGGGCAGCAAAGACGACGAGCGAGACAACGACAAGGACGACGAGGACAAGAAGGACGAGAACACCAGCAGCTCAGGTGCCCCAAACACAACCCGACTTCACTGACCGGCAGGAAGGATGATCGTTGTTGATCAGTTGTAATAATAATGGAGAATAAACGCACCTGTCCTCTCCGTCCTGTCCAGAGGGGAACTCGCGCTGTCAGACTCCCGTGAAGATGAAGCTGACGGACGAGGCTGAAGCGGTGGACTGGAGCGGCGCCGAAGCCTCTCTGTTCCGGGTTCTCATCGGGACGTACTACGACAACTTCTGCGCCATCGCACGGCTCATCGGCACCAAGACCTGCCGACAGGTGAGCCGCCGCCCACCTGTACCTCTGCCTGTGTTGCACTCTGAGATGAGGACGTGATCAGAGTTCAGTGCTTGAGTTTGACTCCTGGTTCCTGCAGGTTTACGAGTTCAGGGTGAAGGAGTCGAGCATCATCGCTCGGGCTCCTGCCGAAGACGAGGACACGCCGCCCAGGAAGAAGAAGAGGAAACACCGACTGTGGGCGACGCACTGCAGGAAGATCCAGCTGAAGAAAGGTCAGAGGTCACAGACACGCCGAGCAGAATCTACACCAACACCAGCATCCGATAATCAATCGTGTTGTTGATTGATCTCTTTACAGACGGCTCGTCCAATCACGTGTATAACTACCAGCCGTGTGACCACCCGAAGCAGCCCTGCGACTCCTCGTGTCCCTGCGTCACCGCGCAGAACTTCTGTGAGAAGTTCTGTCAGTGCAGCTCCGAGTGTAAGAGCACACACACATGCGCACACGCACAGACTCTCACACACACACACACACACACACACACACACACACACACACACACACACACACACTCTCTCTCTAAGCTGGGCGTCTGTGGGTCTAACTTCTCTCGGGGCTGCAGGTCAGAACCGGTTCCCGGGTTGTCGCTGCAAAGCTCAGTGCAACACGAAGCAGTGTCCGTGCTACCTGGCGGTGCGGGAGTGCGACCCCGACCTGTGCCTGACCTGCGGCGCTGCCGAGCACTGGGACAGCAAGAACGTGTCCTGCAAGAACTGCTCCATTCAGCGAGGGGCCAAGAAGGTAACTGACCGTCTGTTATTGACCTGACTGGACCAGAACCAACACACACTGCGTCTCTAACCCGGGCCTCCCCTCCGTCTCTCAGCATCTGCTGCTCGCCCCGTCAGACGTGGCCGGGTGGGGCATCTTCATCAAGGAGCCGGTCCAGAAGAACGAGTTCATCTCCGAGTACTGTGGAGAGGTAAGACCGGGTCCACCTGCAGCCGGGGAGGTCCACCTGAAGCAGGGGGGGGTCCACCTGAAGCAGGGGGGGGTCCACCTGCAGACGGGGGGGGGGGACCACCTGCAGCCGGGGGGGGGGTCCACCTGCAGGAAGTGTTTCTCTCGACTGCTCAAAATTATTCTACGGACGGAAAAAACACGTCCAACGTGAAATAAATAAAATCTTTGACGTAATCAAAGTGTTTGTTCGCAGATCATCTCTCAGGATGAAGCCGATCGCAGAGGGAAAGTCTACGACAAATACATGTGCAGCTTCCTGTTCAACCTCAACAACGGTAACACACACACACACACACACACACACACCAGAGCAGTGTCTGTACGGGGGGGTCTCAGATTTGCCCCAAGATATGAATAAAAGCAGACATTTACCTGTTTATCCTGAATAATGCAAAGTACAACTGATGTGACGAGAAGAACTAAACGCCAGCGTTTCCTCCGCAGACTTCGTTGTTGATGCCACGAGGAAAGGCAACAAGATCCGCTTTGCCAACCACTCTGTGAACCCCAACTGTTACGCAAAAGGTAAGGAGGCGCCGAGCGAGCCGCCCACACGCTAACACAGCGCGCTAACGTCAACGTCTGTCCTCCGCAGTGATGATGGTGAACGGGGATCACAGGATAGGAATCTTTGCCAAGAGAGCCATCCAGACCGGGGAGGAGCTCTTCTTCGACTACAGGTCAGACAGTTGTAACCTGTAGTTCAGTGTTTCTTCTTCTTCTTCTTCTTCCTGTCGGACCGTGTGGATGTTGAAGTCTGGTGTGGGTCTGCAGGTACAGCCAGGCGGACGCTCTGAAGTACGTGGGCATCGAGCGGGAGATGGAGAGCGCCTGACTGGGACTTCTACCTCCGGCGGAGCGGCGACACAAAGGCCTTACACTCGAACACAAACACACCTTCATTCAGGAAACCACTCGTCGGCTACACAGCTTCAGGAAAACTGGGAATATTTGAAGCAGAACTTTCTTTTTTAAACTCATGTTTTTTTTCTTTTTTCTCTTCTGTCGAGGCGACTCAACGACTCGTGTGTTTGTTTTTGTTTTTTATAAAGATCTGAGCGGCGAGGAGGCGGAGCCACGGCAGTTTAGATTATTAAGATTCTTGTAAGTTTAAAAGCCTCTCAACGTTTTTCTCTCAGACAAAACGAGACGTTTCATGAACTAAAACTTAAGTTTGGCTTCACGAGGCCTGAAACTACTGGATAACTTGATCAATGAAGGTGATCAGGTCCTCGTTTGGCACTTTTATTCAACCAATACAACCGGAAACCAGCAAATGTTCACACTTCCCAGCTGAAACGTTTGGACAGTTTTTACTTTAATGATTAATTCAAAGTTATCGATCACTTTTGTTGCTCGGTCATAATAACGGAGCGTCCTCCCTCCGGTTATTGATTTTCAATCTTAGACTTACTGATGCCTTCAGGGCCTGCTGGGTGATTAGTAGTTGTATCGTGAGCCGCTTCAGGTCCAATGACACCGAGGTCGCTGTTAAGCGTCTGATCTGGAGGCAGCTGCCACAGACACGGGATCAATAACGCTTTTCATCAATCATCTTTGTTCTGACCAACAAATCCAGGACTTTAACGAGCGTCGCCAAATAATTACAGCAGCTGCCATTCCAGTGATCAGGTTTCTGTGGAACTGATTCATTGATTACTTTTCTGTCGATCGACGGAGACGTTGGTCAGAAATCTATCACGTCGAAAAAATGTTAATAAACCGATCGATTGACGACCCCCCCCCCGCGTCTCTGCTGTGCCTTGAGTTTGAACTCTGCTTTGATGACGACGTTCTGTGGCTCCTCTTCGTCCGCGCGGTGATCGCAGGAGCTCCAGCGATCAGACGATCAATGACACGATCGCTCCAACAATCACTGACTTTGATCTCTTCTGACGGGAACTCTGGTGCTTTTAGAAAAACCTCCACCTTCCTGCCGGTGGAGCTGGTGCTTCTGTTCCTGCCGGCGGTTTAAGTGACGTTGATGTGCATGAACTGTGCAGGAACCCTTTGTTTCTTATTGATTATTGATTAGACGAGCCCCCCCCCCTCCCCCCCACACACACACACACGTGTAACCCGGTGATTCTGAACTTGTTCTCCTCCCAAACAACGTGTTTCTGTTCTTTAAAGTTGAAAATGTCCTTCAGGCTGTTCCACTTCTCGTCTCCTCCGATGACACGGTGCTGATTTTGTAATGTTTACAGGGATTTTGTTGTTCAAAGTGATGCAGATTAAAATATTCTAAGTGGTTTTGTTTGGCTTGTTTTTCTTGGTCGTCGTGGTAACAGAGGAGGCGGGCGTTTTAGAGAAATCTTTCCTTGTTTTTATTTATCACACATTTAGAAAATGAAACCACACTATACAAATGTCCACCGTTCAGTGATGAAACCGGCCTCCTGCACGAACCCCTCCACCCCCCCCACAGAGGCCTGAGCAGGTGGAGAAGCGTCATGGCGGCTCCACCCTCCTCCGGTTCAGTCGCAGACTTTGACTACGGTGGACTGCGTCGGCCGCCCAGTGCCGCGACTTCATCTTTTGGTGGTCACTGAGGTGCAGGTAGGCAGTAGCATGCAGAAACCTTTGGATGCGGCTCTCCTCTGATTGGCTGAAGGCTAATTCATTACGTTTGCGCTATTAAAGAAGAGAGCGGGTTGTTTTTTCCTCTTAGAGTCTGTGGTTGTTATTTACAATATGACAACAAGGATGTGTGTGTGTGTGTGTGTGTGTTTGAGTCCTACAGATGGGACGGGACAGGCGAGGGTGTAGACGGGGTTTCCCAGTCTCAACAGGAGGGGTTGTTTGTTCCAGAAAGTTCACCCCCCCCCCCTCCCCCCCTCAGGTGGGTGGGTGGTTGGTTGTCATATCAGGGCGGTCACGTGGTCAGCGACACACTCACAACATGGCCGCCGCTCAGAGGGATCCTCACTTTATTACTCAGACATAAAATAAAAAAAAAAATAATGAAGAAACAAATAAAAATAAAACCGAGGGGAGCCGGGGGGGGGGGGGCAGGCAGCGTTCAGGCCAGGTAGCTGTACGTGTCCTTCTCGCCGTCCACTCGCTCCAGGTACTCCTTCTCTATCAGGATGTCGATGCATTTCTGTCCACAAGAGGGAGACAGAACGCAACCATGAGCAGGAAGCAGCACATCTGCTTTGTTCTGTCAACACGTGATGTCACGTCCTGTCTGTGACTCCACGTTATTTATGTTTCTGACACTGACGTTGAAGTGCTGGTTTCAGGTGTTTTTGTGGGATTTGATGTCAATAAGAGAACATTTTAAAATCACCAGACTGACTTTAACCAGGTGTGTGTGTGTGTGTTACCTTGATGACGGGGACTCTGGGTTTGAATCGGGACGACAGCTGGTTCAGGACTTCAGCCAGGAGCTGCTGGTGCTTCAGCACCTTCCTCATCTTCATGATCCTCACAATGGCAGCCTACACACACACACACACACACACACACACACACACACACACACACACACACAGTCAGTACTACATCAGACGATGTGTAAAGAAGTTTAAAGTAAAGAAGCTGCTGCCACCTGAATGAGGAGCTTTCGATCCTCCTCGATGTTCTTGTGGGTCGTCTCCTGCTCCTGTTTCTGCTCCGTCTTCATGGGGACGTTGATGTTCACCCTCAGCTTCTTGCTGCGTCGGAGACAAAACAAACAGGAAGTGAGCCAAACGCCGTGTTCGTGCGCACCTGGAAGTTAAAGCAGGAAGTCGGAGGCGTCTCTCACTTTTTGTATCCGAGGAAGAGTTTGATGACGGTGTCGGGTTTGAACTCCACCTCGTCCACGTTGGCGTTCTCGTCCTCCATCACCTGCCGGACGGACAGAAGAGAGTCGTGTTTGTTTGGGAGAATAAAATAAGAGTGAAACGGCTGCTCGGCGCCCTCTGGTGTTCAAACTGAACATTGGTCTCTGTCAGGTTAAAGAGAGCGAGCTCTGAAGGATCCTCACATGCTGTTTGGGGTCTGTTTGTTTTACTCACCAGCAGCTTGGATTTTAACAAAATCTGCAGAACTTGAACCAGAATGTCCTGAAAAGGAAGGAAAGCGTGCGTCAGTGCAGAAACTCAAGTGTTTACGGAGCGACGGGCAGAGTCTGAACGTACAGTCTTGATCTGTGTGCTGTCGGTCAGCTGCTGGACGGTGTAGCTGTCCTCTGTGTTGTACTGCAGCAGGATGGCCATCTGGAAGGTGGAGGCCTGCAGTGTGTACCTGTAAACAACAACAACAACAACAACAACAACACATTCAGTATGAAACTTCCTCCAAACATTATTCATTTTGTGGCTGTTTTAACCTGTGAGCAGCAGACAGCGCCCCCTACCTGTGAGCAGCAGACAGCGCCCCCTACCTGTTCTTGAAGCAGTTGGTGACCAGCTCTCCTTTGGACAGGTGGTAGAGCCACGTCAGCTTCCTGCCGCTGTGTCTGCTGGCGTAAAACGCCGTGAAGCGCTGGTAGCTTCGCTCCAGCTGCACAGAGACACAAACAGAGAGTTCACAGCAGCGGGTCTCACACTGAGGTCCGGGGACCTGCAGGGGGCCGCGGGACGCCTGGTCAGCAGGTCTGAACCACGTCACAGTGTCCTGGTTTCTACTTGTTACTTGGATGCAGGCGGGTCTGAGTCCCAGGTCTTACCTCAGAAGGCAGAGCGAAGGTGCAGGACTGCTGGAAAGGCCAGGACCCAGAGCTAAGGACTTGGATGCTGAAGTCCACTGTAAGACGCACAGAAAGAGCGTGAATGAGCGTTCGGGCCTCGTTGGGGGAACAACGTGGCGTCGGCTCAGGTACTTACAGTCCAGAGGCTCAGAGTTGGTCAGGTGTTTCTTGAACTGCTCGTTCAGGTCTTTACTGACTCCGATGTCCTGGAACATCCGCTGCAGTTTGGACGTGTACTCGAACCCGCATGCTTGCTGCACGAGAACCAGAACAGACAGTGTGAGTCTCCTGAAGCCGGCGGCTTAGTGTCCATGTGCACGGACGCACCTTGAGTTTGGAGATCATGCTGGCCTCTGCGTCGTCGCTGGCGCTGTTCTGGTGCACCAGGCGCTTGGCCAGCATCTTGGCGTAAAACTTCTGGAAAACATCTTTGTCCTCGATGTACTTGAACACAACCATCTGGAGGAGGAGGACACAGGATGATGTAGCGCTGCAGAACATGTGAACTACGTGTACAAACATGCTGTACATGTGCAGCACGGCTCAAAGGGACTCACTACTTGGTTGAGTGTGTCCTCCAACTCGGCCTCCTCCGGGTTTTTGGAGCTGCAGAACAGAACGACAGCGATTCAACAAATACACAACATTACAGTTGTTACTGGGTGGAGAAGTCTGGGGTCGTCTACCATCAGGCACCGTCACAAAGTGCTGCTTCCAACTCTCTGGACCAGCAGGCTCGCAGGAGGTCCACGTGGACTACTTGGGGCCCAGAGTAATTCATAATGTGGTCGTACTTCCTGGTTCCAGGTCGTACTTCCTCTTGAAACCTGTAGGCGGAAGCGCCTGAACACCACCCACCTCTTCTTCAGTAAAGAGTCGCAGTATCTGGCCAGCAGCTCCGGGGACTTGCTGGACGACTGGGCCATCCTGGTGACGGCGTTGTTGTTGATGAACCGTCCGCACGCCTGTGAAAAGACAACAACAGCGTGGCAGAACTACATCTGAGATGGGTCAGTGACAGCCAGCCGTTCTGATTGGCTCCTGTAGCGGTGACCTCACAGACTGACCTTGTCGAGAGCCGCCACAAAGCCGGCGTCGTTGTTGAAGGCGGACATGACCAGGGCGTTGTACTTCTTGTGGACGTCCAGGGTGGTCTGCACGTACACTTTGGGGTCCTGGAAGAAACACGCGCACGTTTTTGTTTGTTTTCCACACCTTTACCTCCCCGACGTTCCACCTGACAGCCCACGTTGGGCTGCTCTCCTGAACTCCACACCTCATAAAGCACAGGTAATAAAGTGGTCCGTACGTTGAGCGCCGCCTCCCCACACTTCTCGATGGCGGCCAGGCCCTGGTTGTGGATGTGAGTCTCCAGAAGCTTCTTCAGCTCGCCCAGGCCGTCTGTGATCCGCGACACCAGGTTGTACATCCGGCCCAGGTCTGAGGGGGGACAGAGACGACATTCAAACACTCCAGAGCTTTAAAGTGAAACGACAAACGGCTTCGGATCAAACCTTTACCTTCGTTCTTGTCGGCATCCAGGAGGTTCTGAAACTCGGTGTGGAAGATCTCCAGGTGCTTCTCGATGAGGACCTGCTCACACTTCCTGGCCAGCTCGTCCTGGGTGGACTCGTGGAGGTACACCTGCACACGCCGCTGCTCCTCCAGGAGCCGAGCCTCCGCCTGACGGGGGAAACAGACGCACAAAGCTCAGAGGTGTGTTCGCCACGGTGGGACGGTGCGGGGGCCGTGGACGGGACGCCTACCTTCTTCATGTACTCGGTGACGGGGTTCTGCTGCAGGAACTCGGTGCTCTCACGCGTGTAGAAACGTTCTGTGTCCGTCAGGAACTGACACTCAAAGTACTCTTTGTACACGGACAGCGTGGGGCCTTTGGCGAAGGCGTCCTCCTCGTTCAGACCCAGCTCAACTGGACACACACAGACGAGCCGGGGATTATGGGATGCACACATACGACTGGATGTTACCTTCACAGTCACTGGTCTTCACTTGGATATTTCTAATCTTTTCTTAATGTTTATGCTCCTCAAAGTAAAGAAATATCTTCTTTAAACACAATGAGACGTTCAGTGTGTTAGACATCATCCTAACCAACAAACTAAAGCATTCAATGTAGTTCTGCACCGTGCGTCGTCCCCGTCCTGCCGACTGAGCGCTTGGTCCTCAGCAGGAGGAGGTCTGGGTAAAGAGGTCTGACTGAATCTGCCTCCTCTTCGTCTCTGCACTTGTTGACCTACCATAGGACTGGACCACACCGCTGATCAGCCTGGTGTTGATGGTCTCTCCATTCCTCTCTCTCTCTATCAGCTTCAGCACAGCGTTTGTTACCTGCAGGAGAGACGTGCGTTGGCTTCATGAGTTACAGTTACACACAGGTCACTCCTGCTCCTGGAAACACAAAAGCAACACACCTGTTTGTTGAGGGGTCGGAATAAACACTCCCTCCAGGTGACGAGTGCCAGCTGGGAGGAAACAGAGGAGACGGTTAACAGCTCGTCTCCGGCGATCGGGACTTTTAAATGTACCTGGTGTTTATGTCGTTGGCATCTTTCACGCTTTGTAACAAAACAAGATAAAAACACACCTTCAGTTTTCTCCCGTTCCCCTCAAGCATCAAGACATGAGACGTACCGAGTATATCTCGTAGATTCCCTTGCGTCCCTCGTCACACTCTCGTCTGACCCAGTGGCGGTTGAGGTAGGCGCAGATCCCGTTGAGGACCTTGCTAGAGAAACGGTAATCCTCCCACTGCTGGGTGTAAAACTTCAACACACACTCGTCCATTAGATCCTCGCCATCCTGGAGACAAAACCCGAGAGGAAGAGATTATATCCAACAATACAAGTGTCGTCCCCCCCGGTGCTGTGGCCCTCAGCTCTGCGTGGACTCACCTTGAGCAGGCTGGTCAGATAGTTCTTCAGGAACTCCTTGAGACGCTTGTAGAGCTCCAGGCCTACAAACTGAGCCCCGCCTGGAGTGGTGGACTTTTTGGAGGGCTTGGCTGGAGGCACGGAGCGCGGGCCCTGGCTGGACTGGTGGACGCTGGTGCAATAGTTATAGACATGTCTGACAGGACGGTTAAGGAAGCAACAAGAGACACCAGACACCACAAATGAAGCTTAAAGTCGTCTCTGAACTCGCTGAAACAAAAGAGAAGAGTCTCCTCTCTTTTACCTGAGCCAAAACACTGAGCAGGGCAGAGATGTGATGTCATACCTCAGGGAAGTGATGACGACATCCTTTCGTGCTGGAAAGGTGCGTCAGAGGAAGCGAGGGTGAGACCTCCTGATGCTGCTGTTATCTACAGTATTCTTACAGAGTACGCAGCTTTTCAACTTTTAAACTGTGGCGATAAATAGTTCAAAGCACAAGCTGGTGTTTGGCTTCCTGTCGCCAGGACGCTGAGCTGCTGGCGCTCTTTTGTTGGAGCTCATTGCCTGAACAAACAGCTGTAAACAGGTTTCAGAAAGGAGGAAGTAGCAAGCCAGCGTCATCACACACACACACGC
>JAVQJD010017833.1:0-16414 GCA_036023655.1 Nannoperca australis | reverse complement strand
CCCCCCCCCCCCCCCCCCCCCCCCCCCCCCCCCCCCCCCCCCCCCCCCCCCCCCCCCCCCCCCCCCCCGACTCTCTGACAGCTCCATATTTCATGTAATGGGGCTTCAATGGGCCTTTTCAGTCCAGCCAAGGGCTGTGCAAACTGCCGCTGCAGGTATTCTATAGCTGTCTGGGGAGACAGCAATAAATAAGGCCACATAGTGTTTAATAAAACAATATGAAAATATTGTCTTACCCCTAATAGCCCTGCAGAAAGGAGAGGGGGATAAATCAGGGGGAGGACAGAGCTGCGGTCGGGCGTTTCCTGCAGCTCACTCCCTCTAACCTCCCACTTCTTTTTGCCTCCTTTCCCCCACGGAAACGCAGTGTAAAACGATCAGTCATTCCTCATTTTTTCTCTCACTGGGCAAAGAGGGCGTCAGCCTTTTGGTGACCAGTTGAAACTATTGCTTTTTTTCTTTCCTGACATTGGGTCTACGTTTCCAGCACATGAGTTAGTATCCCCACCTCATATTAAGTATCTCGAAGTGAACTTCTGTTGTTATGCTTTCAGTTAAAGGAACACCTTCCAGAAGCTTATATAGGAAAATCTCAAACAGTAAAACCAATTTAGGGTAAAATTAAATCCTGATGCACCATTCCTCATCTTTGAATACCTGACATGGGGAAAACCTTGAGTTTTCCAGACCTCGTCTCAGGAACAAAGCTGCAGGTCACTGAGGGATACTCATACTGATGGATATATGATTTGGGATTATGCATTAGATTCTCTTATGGCTCCTCCCTTATTCAGTCCTTACTCTTCAGACCTTTGACCCAATGTGGCTGCCTCGTGTATCCCTGTTAGGCCAGTGCAAAAATCTTTGCTAACCATTCACAGAAGTTCATATGTTGCTGCTGTACAGAGGTTTGGCCAGCTCGTTGTTTCCGAACATATTGCTGTATTATTTAATTAAAATGTATTCTTCACATTCGTGCTGTTATGCTCCTTCAGATCAAGTAGCTGCTAAGCAGTGCTGCTGCTGGCCACTGATCATCTGAGGTGGAGTGACTGCCTTCCTCACCAGTAACTCAAGATGTTGCTTGAGGCAGCGATAACATTTTCTAGCTTTTATTTTCTTTTAAGTCTTGTTTACCATTCACTGCCATCATCAGCAAGCGCTATCTTACTTACTGTCAGGACAAAATTGGAAATTCTTGTTTCCAGCTATCACTTCAAGCTGAGTCAATCTCTGAGTGACCTCTTTGTCAGTATCCACCGCTTTCACCACTTCTTTTTTGGCATCAGTATTTTGGAAAAAGGAGAAGCTTCATCCTGTTTTGGCTCCCAACAGCTTTGTGCAACATGAACTCAGGCACCCTGTGTGTGGAACGTCCATGTCCCAAAAAAAACTGAGTCAGAGGGGAATAAACAACCTCCATCCTGTATGTGACGTCACGCCGATCTGAAATCAATTCTCTCTGCAGCAATAAGAAAGTTGTAGCACAGTAGTTTCTTAAATGCATCTGTCCTGAGTTGTACTCTATTTATTCTGTATGTAGTTCATAACAGAACAAGGTATTGTAGTCTCAACAGGCCATTTGTTTTCACTCCTGGCAGCAGAAAAGAACCGTAGAGCTCCGCTTTTATGTGATGTCAATATGAAAGATTTCTTATGAATGAGTTATAGTTTCATTCCCCTTCTATTGTAAAAATATCATGAGATCAACCTGAATCAATGAACTAAAGTAGCATGCCAGCTCAATGGTATCCCATCTGTGTCACACAGCGGGTGGCTTCTTTCGAAGGTGGTGACGGGGCCCAGATTGGCAGTGCCAGCCGCCAAAAGATGGTGCCAAGAGTCACGTGGGGTGGCAGTCTGTCGCTTTCTCCTAAGGCAGTCTTTTTCCAGAAAAACGGAAGTGAGCAGGTTGGAGCTTGAGTAGAAGGACTGGAAACAAAAAGCACATATATCTGCCCTTCTGCTCGTGTCCAGTTCAAAATGTGGGTGCGGGTTTACACAGCTGCTAAGGTAGCCCTGGTGTCTTGCCTTCAAGCCATGATCCAGGTCTAAATAACAGAATGTCCACTCTGTTCTGTCACCACTTAGCTGGTCTTTCATTAACATTGGACTTCACAATTTTTTTCATGGTCCTAATATTTTTCATTTATGCATCACTTTCGCTCTTTCACAATAATTTCAAGTTCACAAGAATGGCATCAAGCCTTTATGACATTGATTCAGAGCAGGAATGACTAAAATGTCAATTATGATTGTGCTGAATCCCATCAGAACACGATCGAATACTTGTTGGAGATCCTTCTTAAGCTTTTGATTTGTTCAGGCTACCACATGGTTGAGTTTTACCACATCTGGATTACCCAGATGTGTCAGGTATGGTGTCAGTAACTGTCAATCACTGTCAGTCTCAAACTAAACCGACAATGGAATGGACTTGCAAATACTAATTGATGGACACATCTTGCAAAGCTTTGTTTGGACAGAAAGATTGTACATCCGTCCAAGCACTTTGCACATACTCATTTAAAGATACACAAACAAACCCAAACTCACACACACCCAGAAACACAAACAAACAGACGGTAAAGTAAGTCTCAGAATAAGCGATGTAGGAAGCAAGGCAGCTCTACACAAAGTAACCCAAGACGTCAGCGGTCACGAGGACCAAAGGAGAGGATCTCCATGCCTCGGGCCTGATGTGGGCCTCCAGGCCAAACCACAACAGGCCTCCCTACGCCTCCTCTAACCCAAATAATCATTGGGCCTCCAAAAACCAGAGAAAATAACTTAATTGGTATGCTATTTGAGTTTTTTTTCCAATGGCATGGAGCTATAACTTATACATACTGAATTTCTCTTCTCTCTTACCAGGCAGTTTTCTGCAATCTTAATCAAACTGCTCTTTTCACAAATGTCTGTCTTTTTTCTTGTTAGTAGCTGTGAAAGCCTCATAATCGTGACAAGTTAACTATGTGTTTTTTTGGCCCTCTGTTGTAATAGTACGACTGGAATAACAGCAGAAAAAGCAAAGCCCTAAGTGCGGCCAAACAGTAGGGGAAAACACAGGGCCTGTCAAATTAGAGGCAACACAAAGACCCGCTTGTTGAGATGGGAGGAGGTCATGAACTCAGGATCCGGACAGAGACCACAGCGTAAATTCTACCCGTGTAACCCACCACCCCCACCTCCTCTGCCTCCACCACCACCTTCCTGAAACACCAAGACGTCAAAGGAACCCAGAGAAATTTGCTTGGGTCTTTCCTCAGCCTGTCAGCGGCCATTCGTCTCTCTTATGTGTCCTTAATAGCATCTGACCACAGCAGCCAGAGGAGGAGCAGCGGTGGTGCAGCTGCAGGCTCACATCTGACTGGACTGGAAAACTCTTTGTTACTTCTAACTCTATCTGTCCTTTTTCTCATTCTCCCTCTCTGTAATACCTTCAGGACAAATGTAGTGTGCAAAGATTTAGCTGGGAGTCTGAAGTAGAGCAATTCTTTGGCTATTGTAACCTCTGACCCAGCATGTAGTGAGACACTGTAGGAGGGGAGTGGAGATTTTTTCATACTTTGTAATCATAATCTGTCTGTCTCCTTGATGACAGTGAGGGCAGTTGGTTGTTCGAGAGCAGTTAAAAGTCTCATTAGTGTCTTGAGTCACATTCGGACAGCTCACCTCTCAGCATTTTTTACCCTTTCCACTCCTCTTCATTAGCAGTGTATGTATATTATATTTACAATACATGTAAAGGATTTGGTGTTTGTGTGTGTGTGTGTTTGTTTGTCTTGCAACAAGTAGAGATTATTTTACCAATAAGTGATGTATGTATGAGAATGTATCAGAGCACAGAATTAGCACTAGCCACCAACCAAATGCAGCTAGAATATGCAAGTAGCTGGTAGATTTTCTTCATTCACTAGCAAAACCCCCCCAAAACAATGGTAATCCATTGAGTGGCTGGTCAAATTTTAACATTTACTAACCATTTGGCCGGTGGACAAATAAAGTTAATCTGGCACCCTGGGATGTATACCTTTGGATTGGTTATATGTTACTATAGTGCTATTTCCCTAGCCTGGGCTCATGTTTTATTTGCTCTGGCAGATGTGTCAGCTTTTCAAACACATTTTGTTGCTCTGATTGGTTGCAGGTCTATCCAATTGCATCCAGAGGCATTTTGGTCTATGCCCTTTTATAACACCCCTTGAAAATCGAAAATGAGCTGAGAGGTTCCAGACTAATTTACATTTGCAATTTGGTCTGGCAATGTCAGGATTCTATATCCCAGCAGCCTTCTTGGGAGACCATACACACACAAACACCTAGCGCAGGCGTTGTACTGGCTTTGTGTAAGTGCTAATCCCATTTCAGACAGCATGAACTGGGAATAAGTGAGGTCACTCTGAGTGGGGTGCCTGGCTAGGTGGGATCAGCATGGTTCAGTGGCAGGTCTGTGCTCAGTGTAGCCCCAATTAAAACAAAACAAAAAAATAGATCTATCTTTAGGCCTGGTTAGTGTAGGTGGCGACTGCTCTGGTTTTGCTTTCCCGGAAGAATTTGAACTCTCCCACAATTCATGTAATTTCCTCCTTTTTAAAAAGAGGTGATCATGTTATATTTTGTCACACACAGCAATTACTGTTCTCCAGACTGTGTTTAATCACATATTGAAAGTTTATATTTTGGTACATCATATTTCTTACTGCCTGTTTGTAGCAGTGAGACAAATGTAGATCAGAGAGCTTCAGTCAAGGAACATTTTCCCACTTTCATCCCCGTCATTTCACACTCCGCACACTGATGCACTGAAACACAGACGCCAGCTTGTTTGGTTTATAGTGTGTTTTGATTGATGAGGTCATTTGCTAACCAAGTGAACTCACATCTTTATTAACATACAGTCACAGCAGAGATGGGCAGGAAATGTCCCCTTCTCTGGCCCCTTATCACCTTTTATGACAGTTGATAGTTATGAAATTGTTCAGAAATGTAAAATCAGCAAAAAAGCTCTTCGAAAGCTTAGTGTAAGCCGCATTTCTTTGTGCCAAGGTTTGAGTGTGTGGTTTTGGCACCGGGGAGCTGAGCCACTAAAAGACCCTATCATAAGCATTATTCAGCATTATGTTATCGTACTGGGGGGCATTGGACTGTACTGCTGGGATAACCCAAATATTTACTATCGGCTTTCAGTATGTGGTGAGTGGGTGTTGCTGATAGTGGGAGGTAATGTTTGTTTGAGCAGCAGGCGGAGAGGTAGTGAGTCATGACGGAGGATAAGGAAGTCCAGAAAAAATTAAGTCTGGTCAGTAATTGATTTAAAGGAGCTTCAATGCACCAAAAGAACAACAGATTTTGTGTATACATGGTGAAGCAATGTGCACATTAGCAAAATGTAAAAAAAATCCTCAATGTAAAAAAAGACCTACTTTTGTATCTCCTTGTGAAACCTTTCCATGATCCTTTAGAACAGGGATACTCAACTTACTTTGCCTAGAGGCCACTTTTGTAAAATGACAGGAGGTCAGGGGCCAGTTGGAAAACAAACATTAATATTTATCAGATATCTTGTGGTGCTACCCGATGTGATGTGAAATAAAGGCACATTCATTTGTCCATTTTCCATTGAATTGCCTGTTTTCAATGCAATTGCTCAAAGCAGCATTTGGGAGAAGTTTGCTCTCAGGAATTTCTGCAGACAGTAATTGATATAAACAAAGATTTCCCAGTGTGAATCAATTTATTTTCATTGTGAATCAGAAAATGTTTGACAGGCTACCCGGCACCATATGTTAGTGTTGTACTGTTAGTGTTGTAAATTTGTCATAAATTTTACTTAAAATATTATTAAGAAGATCTTTAAAAAAGGACGTCTGCAGATAACTCCTTCGGAAAATCTGTGATTGGAAGCACCGCTGTAACTCTGTAGCAGACACAGCTCTCCACGCACTACTGTACATCAACTCCACTGCCGAGTAACCCGGCCATCTCCAGCGCAACTTTCTACCACACAGGAGCCAATTTATAGACCCAGCGATGAAATGCTTGACATCTCGGTAAATAAGACAAAAGAGGATTTATCCAGGCCACCGTTACCCTCAGTTTATCAAGGAGAAGTGCTGAAGAGGCAGCTGACCTTTTCCCTGGCATTCCCAATCTGCAGCATCCTCCTCCTCGCTTCCCTCTCTGTCTATTTCGTTGTCTTGTGCTCCCATTTTCTCCTCATCCCCCCTCCCTCTTCTGGCCCCTACCTCTTCATCCTCCCACCTATTTCCTCAAGCCCCTTCTTTTCCTCTCCTCTCTCGTTTGTCTTCTCTCTTCCACCGGCAGCGTGCAGAGATGTTAACAAGATCATTTGTTTTTCTGCCTTTACACATGAATAGATTCAATATGAGGAATGGACAAAAATCAAAGTAGATGATTTACACAATCTGCTCATCAACAAACTGTTCACCACTGTCTGAGTATGATGGTTTCCACATTTTCCCCTATCAGTTGGTGAACTAGCAGCTGAAGCTTATCCTACTATATACTTGTCACAGAGGATGAAAGCATCTGCTAAACGACTGTAATATAAATGTAAAATGATGTTAATCTTCTGTTCTGTGGGGAGAAGGCACAGCTCCGCCCAATCTCCACCTCAGCGGCTCATTTGCAGTCTAACAATCGTCTTCCAAGGTTAGATCCACGATTACAGCAGCCTCCCTCTTTGCAGGGGTCTGCTGCCTCTCTTCCCCTCACCATCACAGACAGAACACTGCCATCTGTTGATGGGTGGGATTATTACACATGTGGGGTTACTCTGCAGGGAAGTTGAGGCTGATGTAGACGAGGCTACGTGAGGTTCTGAAAGAGTCATATGTGTTTTAAGGGTCAGTTCACCCAAATTACTAAAATATGTTTATCATTTACTCCTACTGACGTCAACTGTGTAGGTTTGGTTTTATGTGGCAAACTCGTCAACATGAGTGTGTCTTTCTAGAAAAAGTGTCTCTTTTTCTTCATTTTCTTTTGGTAAAACATTAAGTAAATTTAGTTTTTTTTCAACCCCTGGTGCATAATTTCCCCAAAATTCAACCTGACATGTTTGGTATCTTTGGAAACTTTCTTTGGAGATCTTTGGATCTCCACCAGAATGTAAAAATACAGTTCTGTAGGTTGGAACAGTGTTTGGTTGCACAGCACAAGGGTCAGTGGGGTTTAAATTTTGCACATGAACTTCAATTGACTCATCATGCGGAGTCCTACTCAGCCCATGACAACAGTTGTATAATGTCTTCTGTGGCTTTCAAGGGAACTTTCCAAAGTATGAAAAAATGACCTTGTTGATGTCATCAGGGTTATCTCGGCTTGGGTTTGGACACTTCACATTTATAACAGAAAGCATGTGTCTTGAGTTATATGCTATTAAGTTTCATTATGCAAAGTGAGTGCAAAGGTTTTTGGAAATTGATCCTTACTGGGGACGTCAGGATATCTCCGCCTCTGCTGCAGTGATTTTCATTTTCTTTCTGTAATCTGTGATTCCCCAAAGTCCTTTATGTAACTTTATGGAAGACCAATACTAATTGCTGAAGTACAGTTTGGAGAAGCCAATTAGCACAAACATTGAAAAAACTATCAATTCTAAAAAGTCTCCACATTTTCAATATTGGATTAAAGGATTTGGAAAAATGAACGTGTTAAATTACCATTTACAAAGAAAGTACTGTAATGTGAGTAAAATACCATGCTGTGAAACAGGCTCCAATAATAGTACAGTAGCATCTAGTGGGCAGCAAGCAAGGAGTTACCAAACTACTAATTTAGGATAAGTAAAGAATACAATTGAAATTGTGTAGTGAATGATACTGAAGGCTTAAAACACATCTCTTGTAGCAACCTAAGGCCAGGTAATGCTAGAAAAGAGTTTGTATGACATGTGGGCTGACCACGTGGGGATTACTCGTTGTAATCAACCCCTATCTTTTTGAATTTTCAGAACTTTCTGCTTCTCTCTTCTAAAACTTTCGGAAGTGTTTTGCATACGTTTTCAGCCAGTGTGATTCATGACTCCCACTCCTCTTAGCCTGACTTCCTATCTTCCTATGCTTCTTCTTGTCTAAGAATCTTTGCGTGTCAGTGAAATCATTTCATTTAAAACATGGGCTGATATTAAAAGGCTTTGGCAGTAGACAATGTTCTAATTGTGGGCCGATAATGGGCTGCTAGCAGCTTTGGCAGGACTGTGGCCTCTGTTTGATGGTCCCTGGTGGTTTGTCCTGGGTGCTGATCTAGGCCACACAAATGTTGGGGCGCGGGTGGTTGTATCAGTTTAGCCGGTGCCGAGCCAATCAGATCAACACCTCGTTTAAGACCCAGCTCCCGAACCCACACACCGTCCCCCACTGAGCTGCTGCTTCAGCTCCCGTTCCAATTTCACTCTCCACCGCAGCACAAGCATTTCATGCCACGGCCGGAGCTATAATGCTCCAGAGAGGCTAGACTCACAAGTTTTATTATTCTACTCAAGTTTTTAAAACTCCTAGCACTAGAGCAATACCAACAGTAGTGTACAATCCAGTCCTTTTATTCGGTGGCTGTGATCTCCCTGCTTGTCAGTTTGTGTGCAGGCGTATGACTGTGTGTGTATTTTAACCCTCAAACTATGTAAAATTATGTATGTTCTCACATACAGAGGATTTGCTTCCCTGTCTGGCTTTGACCTACACTTGTTCTGCTCTGGTTCACTTCACTCTCACTGGAAATGGCTGCCATTCACCCTTCTCTCTCTCTCCCGGCCTCTCTGTTTGTCTCTCTACCTCTCTCTACCACCCAGCACTCCCTGCTCTTGTTTTCCCTCATGTGAAGCCCTGATCCGTCTCTTTTCCCCTCACTGTGGCCTCTTGTGGTCTCTTACTGGTTACCTCCATACCTCTCCTGCCCCAGCTATGTTTGGGCTGGGGTACGGTAGGCCAGCACTCTGCCAAGTCTGTGATAGACTGTACTGTACCTTTGAGCTACAGTTAGTTGATGTTTTAGCAAATTGTCAAATGCTCAAATCTGTTTTTAAATCTCAGTAAAAGCATGCACATCAGGACATTAGTTATTCCAGGTTTTTCATGTTTGGTTAGTTTTAAGATGTTTGGAAGCCAGTTTATTTTTCTCAGCGGTCCTGGTGTTTTACATCTGGGTAGATGGGAAAGATTTAGATTTTATTTTTAATGAGTATAAAAACATTTGAAAGGGTTCTGTAAAAAACTGTTGAATGGAAACCTATCTTCTCTCCGTCTCTGTTCCTCCCTGCCTCTCCTTTTCTCATGCTCCTCCTTCCACTTTGTTCTGTGTTATCCTGTCACTCTTCACACAGAACAAAACACATGCTTGATAATGCTCTCTCCTTCCCTTTGTGCATTTCTCCCCTTTGTTCTTTTATTTCAGTCTCCAATGCTACTTTATTTGAGGTTACACTTGTGGAGAGTTGCCGTGTTTCAAAAAGGGCAGAGGGGCTTTCGTAATCTTTGGTCATCTGAGAAGAAAGTTTGCTCTTTGATCCCAGCTGTTCTGACCTTGACGTGATTAGCGTTGATGTTCTAATATGCATTTGTCATGCAGCAAATGTCGTGTCTCGAACACCTGAGACCAGCCTTGCAACATCACAATTCTTACTTTTTGTGCTCGCTTGTACTCATGAGTATTAGTTTTTAAATGTAGTACACTTGAAAACAGACACGAACAAACCTGAAACCAATCGATTTATTTTATCAGATCTTAGAACTGTTGACCTCATCTTACTTTTTTGTGGTTTCATGTTTTAGTTTTATCTTATGACCAAGGTTAGTCTCTGTTGTTACTGCTTGGTCTGCCCTGCATCTGGTGTTATAAAATCTAAAGAATATTGCCAAGTGTGATGGTTTATAGGCATGTCATACTAAACAGGAACATTAGATTTGAAGATTTGAAGATTCTGTCAGATGGAAGTCTTTGTGACCAGACCTTCATCAAACTGGGGTATGTGTCTTTTGTATCTTCACATGGGGATCCTCCTGCTTTAGGAAGGCCTGTAGGCTGCACTAATGCACACGGGTTATTGAGGCTTGTAAGTAGACACAGTCTATCTTAATGTTTACCTTCAGCATTAGGGTCAAATGCAGGTCTGGAAAAACCCCTTTGCTCCGTTTTGAAATGAATTGTTGGATTAACAGTGCCCGGGGCCCAGACAGTCAGAGTGCAGCAGTTTTTGACCTGTTTGGGAGTGTTATTGAGAATGGTGAATATGGGTTACATTGCACAAGCTTGGAGGTGTGACAACTTAAGAATCGACTGCAGAGTTATCACAGCTACCCCGGATTGTTTCCCTCTGTGGCAGTATAATTTGAAAAACCTGTCAGGGCACATGAATCAGAGGAAGAAAGAGAAAAATGTCCCAAATTTCACAATTCTGGTCACTCTTCCAAGGAGTTGGCATCTCGTAACCATTGGTAACCGCTCTACAAACAGTTCTAGATAGGCCTAAATCGGCTGCCTGCCATCGGAGAGAGGGAGATGTCCCTGTGGACCAGAACCTGTCGGGAAGAATCTGTCCGCCGCTCGGAACAAAATGAAAAACAGCAGCTCTCCTAGAAACGTATCCTGACAGGTATTCCCATAATGGGGGAAATGTCCAAGAAAGCTTAATTCATAAAGTAGTAGCAGTTTTACAAGTCCCCCATCATGCATTTCTCTTGCTTATACTTCACTTTAATACTGTTGACATTTTTTAATGCTTTCCATTAGAACTAAGTTAGTATTATATATATATAACAGAAGTGCTGTCTTTTAAAAACCTAATAGACCACAATTCCTTATAGTGTTTGACTGTGGCTTCACAATTCACAGAAAACTGTGAAAAAGTAGACCACTACAAAATACAGAACACAACAGTGGGCTTCATTGGTTGAAGAACAGGAATCACAAGTTTGTGGTCCTTTGTGGTTTAAGCATGGCGACATGGCCAGGAGTAGGGCCAGTGCAACTATCTTGGTAAAAGGGGACTTGGAAAGCATTCATGTCTAGACATTAACTTTGGCTTGAAGCAAAAATGCCCTCAAAGTTCATGTAATGTGAATTATTAAGCAGGCCGAGTGTTTGCTTTTTTCTCTGATCAGGCTTTCTTCATTGAGTTGTCAAACATTCATTACTGCAGGCTACTGTAGGTAATTTATGGGAGTCTATGACCAGACTTATTTTTTCCAGTTTGTTTTGTACGAAATAAGCATGAAATTGGACAGTACTTTGGTACAACTGTACTGTAGACTATGCATGCAAGTTGAATCCAAAGTCGTTAGTTTATTTATTAGTCCCACAGTACTCAGTATTGGACGGATCACTGAAACCTATTCGGTGACAATTTCTTTCAAATCCAATGTCAACATTCTTAAAATGTGTGCTCTGTAATATCTGTGCATTGCAACAGTATGGTTGAGGTTACAGAAAGATTGTGGTCATCATCCATAATTTGCATGCAAGCTTGCAATTGGAAGAACTAACCGTTCTGTTACTGTCCATAAGTGGGTGACCACAATTTACTACTCATACTTCAAGGCAGAAGGCTGCAATGCCAAGAGAAGGATTTCTTCATCTGAAAACAGCACAGTACATGACCTAAAGTTGTAAAATATGAAACCATGAAGCCAACGGGATCAAAAACCCTGTAAAATCGAGATCAATGGGGCAGAATGCTAATTTCTTAAACCTCTCGGCACTTAGCATATGGCTAACACTTTCCAGGAAGGTGATAGCACGGTGCATTAGGTGCTATCTGTGCATCTCCATTTATTTGTTTTTTTCCACTGAACGCTGCGTTCTCAGTAAGAACACATGTCAGACCCTCAGGGTGTTCCCTGTCTGCACAAGTCACCCTGCCAGCTGCTATCAGATTATGTCAACAAAACCCTACAGGCAAACACATTCTCTCCTTCATTGCCCCTTTTAGACCCCCTTCCCCTCACCTCAACCCCTTGTCCTTCAATCCTCACCTATGTTCCTCTCTATCTACTAATTTATGATCTCATCTTAACTCAATGCACACATTCAGGTGTGTGAAAGACTCTTTGTTCACACTCTATGGAGCCATTGTCCTCCATTAAACCAACTCAGTTCACTCGTCCCTCACTCAGCTCCATCTTCAATCTGTATTCCAATCTCAGAGCTGCTCAGAGGAAGGGGGACCTGAGCTTCACCTCTCACAAATCTCCACAAATCTTCCGCTCATTTTACCAGCAGATGGTTTGGCTCTTATTCCGTATGACTTCTCTGCATCCTCGCACGCCGGGAATCTTCACGCTTGCAGTTCGGGAGGAAATCCTGTCTTGACGTTTGTCTCACAGTAGGAGTTCACCCAATAATTTCGCCGTTGTAAATCCAATCAGCACCGAACTATGCCAGACACGGACGCTATTAATCAAAGGGGCTTGGACGGGAGGCCTGCACTTCTGTGTTTTCTTGCATAATTACTGCCTTTTTGGAATTGGAGTCAAGTTCAATCTGTCGTATTGCTAAACACATGTATTAGACGAGTGAAACATAGCATTAGAGGGCAGGTGCTATCGTCTTGATGACACTTTTATTTGTGTTCAGGTGAATAACAAAGAAAATTGATGGTGTATTTTACGAGTTGTTTGTTTCTCTTTTGACAGTGACTCACTGAGGTTTTTGTTCAAGTTGCCTTTGGTCTAAAGCCGCTGCCTCAGGGTGTGTATAGACATGTGCTGCCACTGCTTGTGGTTAATTTGTGCACATTTTGGAATGTGTCTGTGTGGTCAGGTTGGGGAGGACAAAGACGCCATCAGTGTATTGATTTTTATCAGCCTCATATTGAAATGAGACACGGTGCTGTGTTCAGCCTGTTTGAACTGATGAGATAACACACGAGCTACGCTGCAAACACAAGCCCCTGAGTCCTCCCCCCGCTGAGGTTTGTGAGCTCTGATATCGATGTGATCTGGTCGTAATGAATGGAGTGAAAAAATGATGAGCTTGGTTCTATCGAGAGCTTGTTTGTTTTTGATCAAAATCAAATTAGTCATCCTTTAAGCAGCATTTATTAGCATTCACTGCTTGAACTTTGAGTTAGTTAATTGGATTGGAAGCAGGACAAAGAGAGATAGATGCATGGGGGAACACAGAACAAAAAACAAAGATAGGTAGGAAATTAAATTGGAGATTCAGTTGATTAACTCCAATGGGATGAGGTGATCTTTGAACTGTAAACTAATTCAGTGAGGTATGCCAGAATGAAGTCGCTGGGAGATAAAACCTTCCATGACTATTTACACAACGTAAATGCATGTTTGTCCGTGTGTGTGTGTGTGTGTGTGTGTGTGTGTGTGTGGACGCCGGGCACGGGTCACAGCCCTTTCCCTATCACATGCATGCTACTCAGTGAGCAGCGATCTGTGTCCCTAACTCTGTCGGCCTGTCTGGGACCCTCGAGGATGAAGGATTATCTCCTCACCCAGACTTGTTACTGACATTATCAATGTAAGCTGGGAGAAATACAAGATCTGATTGTGATTTAGAATAGGTTTTTATAGCATAATCCAGATGATCCTGGATTAAGAAAATTAAGAGAGTGTAGTACAATTCCTGTCCAGGCTTTAGGTTTGATGAGCATCAGGATTTGCTGATATCTTGAATAAGATGATCCTATACCATTTTGGAACTCCCACTTCACTTTTGGATCAAGCTGTGACTCTCCACTTCATCTCGCTGATTCCATGGGCATTTCTTGAAACTCTAGATAAATGTATTATTTTGGAGTGTCAGGTTTAAGAATACTGTTCATCCGTCCATTACTGTTCAGAGAATCCTGACAATTCCTGAGACACTTTATGTTGCTTTGTTCATTTATTTTGTCAGCATGTTTATCAAAAGAATGTGTATCAGAATATATATATTGATTTTAGCTTTACCTGTTATCCCACCCTAACTCAAGCCAAAATACAGCACCTTCATAAAACCTGAGACTAACAGCTGCTACATTTGTACAAAAGCACAGCCAAGAGCCTAGGCCATAACAGTTTCCCCCACCTGAAGTTTAATCTCCCCATGTCTTCTGTTATCTTGCCTTTAAGCTTTGGGGTGCAACATTAATTTTGTTTTGACACTTCCTCCTCACCTGCCTCAAGTTAATTTCCCCGACCGTTCCTCTCCATCGAACAAATATTCTTCCTCTGCACTTCTGGGTGCTTTATTTCTTTTTTTTCTGGCCATGGAAGAGAAGCTAGAGGAGGCCAGCAGCCTAGAAGCTATTTTCTCAGGGACAGAGCTCCCTGTGCACTGTAATCTTTATATATAGATATATATATATATATATATGAGTGTGTGTGTGTGTGTGTGTATGTTTGTGTGTGTTTATATATAATTTTGCTGGTTTTGATGCGTCTTCTCAAGAATGTGTACAGATGGTGGTAGTTGTTAATGTAGTGTAGCTTGAAGGAGGTGTTGTGTCTTACGTTCTAAAACCAGCTGCTGGCGATTTGACAAGCTGAGTCGCAGGCGACACCATCAGCCGGTTTGAGTCGAGACGGGTCAAGTTCACAAGTAAAAATAAAAATGTTTTTGTTTTTTTACTTAATGTAATCGAATCCAAGACTTTACATTGCAGTCAAAATGACACACATACGACTGTAGCAGGACTGAAACACTACAGAAAAAGATTACATGACACATGACAAATGACTTACAGTAGCTTCAGCGTGTGGAGCTCCATGGGGATTAAACCCTGCAGTAGTGTCGCAGCCCTCTGTGAGCCACAAGGCTGGGCTATACCGCAGTTCATGGATCTCTCCAATCATTTAGTTTATAGTGTGGAGGAGGGAAGCTTATCTCCAGTCACCACACACTGCCAACCTGACCTCAAACATCATGTTACCACAAGAGGGGGGTGTAGAGAGGGGCAGTTGTCAGTCTGGGTAGGGGGGGGGGGCAGTTACCGTCTGTGTGTCTAGATCAGAGGGATTTGTGTTGTTTGGCATATGCTGTGATTTCAGTTAACCTTCTTGCTCTAAGCTATTAGCAGCAGCGGGATTAGAACACAGTATCTTCACTTTCTTTGTATGTGGTCTGGATGGGTTTTAAAGGAATTAAATGTTTGACTTCAGCCATCAATTGACCAACAGTTAGTAGGACAGGGGTGCAGTCTTGACAAGTATAAAGAGCCTTTCTCTGTTTTCTGTGTGTAGGTTAAAAATGAAACATGGTGCTTCTTTCATGGTTAAAAATAAAGTGTATTTTTCTGAGGAGCAAATTAAAACAACAACAGCTGGTAGTGAATGCTCTAATAGTTACATTCTTGAAGATGAAATCCATCTGTGTGTTTGGCAGAATCAGTTTCATTGTTTTACAAAACTCTTCATTTGATATAATCATGGAATCATTCCATTAAATATGGAAATAAATCAAAGCCTTTGAAATACTAAAAATACACGTCACAATCTAAATGAGCTACAGACCTCTTCCATTTGGTTGCACATGTGACAAAAGTCACAGCTACATTAAGTAAAGTTTCGATCATTTTGTGGTTTCATTTAGTGTTGTGTGGTTGATAAAAGTCTTATTAAAGTGATACTGGTGAACATGCAAGATCATAATGTTGATTTGCAATATGCACATTGATAAATGAATGTTGATTGTCACTGACAGTCACTCGTTTTTCACTATTATTCCAAATATGACAGAATTCCAAATTTGATACCGGTCATGTAAACAGTATATTCTGAATGTAGAATTTTTAGGATATATTTAAGACATGTGGGATGTGCTGATATTAGTCCGGTTTCAGGAACATTCTTTGGACATCATCTCAGTTGGGTTTTTAGCACAGTTTGCGACACACAGCCTTCTTGCCTGGTTGCTAGCAGTTTGCCAGGCTGGGGTAGAGATGCATGCACAAAAGAAAAGCCCACATTTTGGCTCATGAGAAGAAACACACTTTGAAACATTATGAAAGACTTGGATATCAACAGGTCTTCATCCTACTGTTGTTGTACATGCTGTCAGTCATTCTTCCACGCCCCTCTCAGTTGAAGCCACGCCCCCCTACGCCAGATCAGGGTCAAAAGTCTGAACTGAAAAACAAAAGATCTGAAAGTGAAATAAAAAGCATTTGAATGTGAAAACATTCATCTGAACCAAAATAAAAAAAAAACTAAAATATCAAAATTTTTATGAAAGTGAAATCTGAAAAAATAATGTATTCAAAAGAATTCTAGAGCTGAATCAAAATTATATTCAAACCGAAAAAACTTTTCATACACTTATTTTTATTTTGAATACATCACTACATTTTTCAGACTTCAACATCAAAACTTAAACTTTCAGATTCAGATTTTTTCTTTGAATTAACAAAACTTATGACCTTAATTTAGCTCCATATAGATGCAGCTCTAAATCAAAC
>JAVQJD010017832.1:0-17661 GCA_036023655.1 Nannoperca australis | reverse complement strand
TTCCTTGCCGCTCTTGACTGTGATGCCCCTTGAGTGCACATGCATGGGTCCTTTCTGCACAAAGCTTAATAAATACTCAAAAGACTTTGGTGATTCAGAAACTCTTAATTTCCAGATTGCCACCACAAACTTGGTGTCAGAAGTGGGATCGCTTGACTGAGTTCGTCCAGCCTCGGTGTGGAAGGTGACCAATCATCCTGAAGTTTAGCTTCAGCCTCAACCTCCCCACAAAATGAGGTGGAGAAGGAGGACCGGACACCCGAGGCTGGTCATCTCAGCGCTGCGATCCAAAAGAACTGGTGAGAATCTGAAATGTCTTTTTTCTGAATGAGAAAATCCAGATTGCCACCACACTACCTTCACCTGAATGAGCTAAAACAAAGGAGACACAACTGCAGTTTGACAACATAAAGAGGGGAGTTTTATTGATCAGTTCATTCTTTGCATTTGTAACTGTTTCTATAGCTATACATTCAATAAATTATTTCTGGGGTGTCAAACCAGGGAAACTGCACTCATACAGTGAACTAAACTTTCTGTGTCCACGCAGAAAGCTAGTGTTAATTTATTCTTGAAAAACAACTTTGACATGTACCACAGTCCTTTAGGTACCATAGTATTCACTGTGTAGTGCACATACAAAGGAATGACTTTGGTTGGACTGAGGTGGACAGATTTATAAGTGTCACGGCCTTGTTTGTAACCTATCTTTAGTTACAAAAACCACAGATTTCTTGCTATACCTATAGTTCATAAATACAGTATATTATTATAACCACTCTTCCTTGTGCTAAAATCAAAGCTGAGCTGCAGCCAGTTCAAAAAAATCTCAACATCAATAACATACAGGGAAATGAGCTTTCCTGTATAGAGTGTTTACAATATGTTTACAGTGTTTTTAATGTCCCTGATTATCTCAAAACCATAGCGTTATTTTTTTATTACAGGAAAGAAACTGTGTGCGTGTGTGTGTGTGTGTGTGTGTGTGCGCGCGCGCAAGTTTACAGTTGAAACTGTGTTTTTATGTGCACAAGGGTCATGTGTTTGTATTTGTGTGTTTGTACTAAAGTCTGGAGAAACAGAGACATTTAAAACATGAGAAAAGACGAATTATTATGGTCAGAGCCATGTGTTAATGATGTAAACAGCTCTTTTACATACATAATTACTCAGTCACTCATTAGTTATATAGATGGGTGCCATGGTTACCATGTACGATACACATGTACGATAAAGAACACAATACCACAGAAATCCACATTGATCTCACTGCCACTAAACTACCTGTAAATTCCTCCCGTGTCCGTCAATATTTGTTTGTGTGTCTGATCTACAGGAGTATGTGGCAAACCATTACATTAATAAACAATATAATCCATTAAAATAATGAATAAAAGAGAACAAAACAAATAAGAGACAATATATTCTTTTTAGAGTGGACGGGCACACAAAATGTTGAATATATTACATCGATGTGCGGATGGCCCGATCGTCAACCAGACAAATGCTTTAGAAGTTCAGTGTCTCTGACATCATCTTCCACCAGTCCATCAGCTCCTCCCGCTCCTCCTCCTTCCTCTCCGTCAGAGACTCAAGCTCAAAGTCCACCTGACACATAGAGAGAGAGAGCAACATAGAGATGGATTAGTGAAGAGTTACCAGAGTTGTTATTATTTTACAGATTCCAATTTCTAAACACCCCAACATTGAGCAGCTCCTCCTGCATGGCTTCAAAGGATAAGGCTGCTTTTATTGTAAATTTTTCTTATTATTACCAAATCCCACGAAAAGACCAAAACCACCAATGCATTACTCTGTCGTTCAGTATTTACCAACTTCCCTGCCCTATGTGTGGCTCTCAGACTCAAACTCATTCTCCTAGGACATAAATCTTTAATAACAGGTCACAAAAACAATGTTTTTCTAAACAATCATTTTTGTACTGTAGCGTTAAGCAAACATCACTCAAGCAGGACTAAATTCTGCATTTGCTGGATACTATTTTCACCCAAAATAGACATTTGGTGCACTAGCGAATATTTCTATCAGCAGAAAAAAAAAGAATGTTGTATCCAGTGCAACAGTGTGGCTCACTGATGTGGTTTAAATCATTTTTGGACACTACTGAGGCATAGAAGTAAGCTAGATAACTCTTCAGCTACACAGGCAATACTTAATAGGATGCATTTATTGTTTGTTTTGTCTTTTTGTGGAATTTTGTGACAATATACAGTTATAAAATAAAGTGTTATTAAATTAGCCTTTGTTTTAAAGTTGAGAATCATTGTTCGGATTCTTCTCACTGTATTTTACAACTACTCTTTTAATGGGCTAAACCATCTCTGGATATAAACTGTTTATAGTAAACCAGGTGTAAATGAAGCATCAGATCCTAACTTGACACTAGGTTTTTAAAGCCACATGCCCTTATATGCCATTTTGCATTTGTTAAATCCTTTTTCACAGTGCAGGCACCAGTCAAACATACAGTAGCTTCTCTGATAAAGGGGGCCTGATTAAAGTGATCAAGTTAAAGTTCTGTCTTTTCCAAATATTCCTCAATTAGTTATGCTTCTTTCTTACTCACATGCTCTAATATTGGACTATTAACAATGTATTTGCAGTTTGCCTAAGATTTAACCAAAAATGCTATTTGTATAAGATGTTCAGAAACGTTTGACTAGTACTGTAGACATAGTGATTGATTTGATTAGGATACCACTAAATGACTCTGTCAGGTCCTTTGCAAGCTACACTTGTAAATATGAAGGGATCTTACAGTGAATGTGAGGCAGACTTTGGTTGGTTCATTTGTCTGTGAGTCTTACCCTGGTTGCAGGGCTGTAGGGAACAGCCACCTTCTTGATGACAGTCAGGTATCCAGGGGCAGAGGCTGCTACTTTGTAGTTTCCTGGAGCCAGTAGGCGCCAATAGTCTCCATCTTTGGCTACAAAATACAAATTTTCTCATTAATACATCAAAGTAAGCAACAGATTATCCAACGCGTCCAACATAGACTGTTTTGAGTACCTGTTACTATCATTGTAATATGATGAGCAGGGGGAAAAAAAGAAAAATCAGCTGCTGAAAAAGTGGTGCAGTACCATGTTTGTCCACCAGATGTCATAACATTTTATTATTACATTTCCCACAGAGCTGGGTACAGTTGTCAGATTTATATGAATTTGCACTGGATGCTGATACCTGTGGTTATGTCATGATCAATGCCCTCCACAGAGATGGTGGCATTGGAAATGGGGTTTCCCTGCAGATCACGCACGAAACCCTTGACGCCACGGTGAACCTGCACACAGAGACATAATCAAGGTTTGGTTCAAGGAAAGAGGGGAAACATGTCTGTTTGTGGTTGGATGGCATAGTGCTCTTTGGAGGTGACAATATGCAAAAACAATTACACAAGGACATTTTGGAAAGAAAAAAAATGGATCATGTGAATAAAGAACTCCAACACGGATAACATCAAGTTTTCTTGTCAAGGGCAAAGGGTTAGCTAAACTTGCATCTTGAGTGACTTTTGGAACAGTCACAGGTTTTTTTTTTGGCACTCACAAATAAGTAGTTTTACCATTAAGGTACAAGGACTTTTTGGCCATACATCATCTTTAATGTATTAAAACATTTTATTCTCCTGGTGGTGCTGCCTACCTGCTCGATGTAGTTGACCAGGGAGTTGCGGTTCTGATCCCAGTAGGCCTTGAGCGTGTCTTCATTGGGGAACTTGTCACAGCTGAGCTCCAGAGTGATCTCAAAACAGTTGCTGCTGAGGTAGTTGAAATCCTGCATTCCTGTAATAAGTCGGTTAAAAAAACAGGGAGGAAGAGAGACATGCTGACATCACTGAGATGGTTTCCAACATTTAGGCTTCTTGGGTTATAATGGGCTAGATTTTGTCAAAACATTTTAGACGCGCTAGTAACATTTTCTAGTGCTAGTTTGGCGACATCCCAGCCAGTCCAATGTATCTGCATGGTCAACTTTAGCTCATATACACAGATCTGTTTGTATTGTTGCTAGTGCTCGATGATAAGTAATACAATTTAGCAGTACAGAAATGCCAAAGATGTATTTAGTTATGCTTAAGTGTTGCCATTGCTTAACTTGTACACCAGACAGCACTGAAAACGTTATTTTTGTACTGTAAAATATCCCCTTCAATGCATATATTGCTCACAGTTCTTTAATAGCCTAACTTATGAGATCTTTATTACAAAAAATCTGTGTTTATGTAAAAAAAATAAAATAAAAGAAAGAATGTCATCTTATATACATATTTTGGGGGCATTTTCTGCCTTTATTAAACAGAGTACAGTAGAGAGTCAACAGGAAGTGGAGGAAGGAGAAAGAGGTGAGGGTGACAACAAAGCAACAAGGGCCCTTGCACAGATCCAAACTGAGGATGTTGTGGTCAGAGTTTAAGATATATGGATCTATATTATTCTATATATCATATATACAGTAACTCTCAAATATCAATATTAGTATCAACCTCAACCACATCCAGCCCAGATTTAACCTATAAGCCCATAGAAGTGTCTCTTTTCCTGCAACTTATCAAAGTCACGCATAGTGGGAACTTGTTATCTCTTACCTCCTGGCACGCTGTACCAGGCCCCTCCGTTAGTGATGCCATCTTTGAAGCTGGAGTCATCATCGTTCTTACGGCAGGGGGGTCGTTGAGGGTCGGACATGACAGGGTTGTAAATGGAGTAGGCCTTTGCCAGAGACTTGAACATCACATCATCTGGACTAGCACTGTACTCGTGTGTGGAGCCTTAGAGGAGGAATGAGAGGGAAGGGAACAAACAAGTGCACCGTGTTTAGACAGTGGCTGTGATGAAGCATTAACTGAACACCTGCATCTGCAACGCATTAAACGCATGCTTGCACAAACACATTTAGTTTACTTTGAGTAATAATGTGCAGGAAGCGGTAGAAGAAAGCATTTTCCATCTGATTTAAATTACGGTTACAGCATATTGAAGAACAAAATAAAGTGTTTGTTGTTTCAGTTATAGGTCAAATATTTGTCTCATTAAAACAGTGGAAACCTTCTCATACAGAGCAAGGGAAGTTTATATACAATTTAAGAACATGAAAATGTTGTGCTTGAGATTGTGTATCCACATATGTTTATGTACCAGTGCGAGTCTCATCATATGGGTAGTTGGCCACAACGTCTCCTCCATGCAGGTTAGCTGAGAGGACGAAGGGAATATCCATGATCCAGTGGATCACTGCCTTGGTCTCTGGAGCCAGCTGCAGAGGCAAAAACTCCGAAATTAGTTATTTTTTTCTTAAAGCTCAGTAATGTCTAAAAACAACTGGGCACTGTGAAAACATTGCACAAACAGGAGGAAATAGTGCATTTGCTGGGAACTATTTTCAGCCACAGAATAATTCACATTTGGTACATGAGGGAGTATTTTCATCGGCAAGACGGGTAAAACAAAAAAGAGGCAGTTCTGTATCTGACATTACTACAGTACTACCTTACTACTACAATATTACACACCATCTGTCTTATAAAGAAATAAAGGATAAGTCAGGTGATATTCTATATTTTTCTTATTGTCAACAAATGCTATGAAAAGACCAAAGTGTTTTTTGCTAAAAATAGTCCCTAACAAATATACAATTTACTCCTGTTTGAGTAATGTTTGTTAAAAACTGCAGTGGTCAGATGCTTTAGTTGTTTTGTTTTTTAAACTAAATTATAGTTTGTCAATTTTGGACTCATTTAAAAAGAATGAATGGGTTTGGGATTAGTGCCACAGTGTTTTGATGGGATTTGTTGACGATAAGATCTAACACCAGCCTTATCCTGTAATCACTTATACTGTCTGCATGCGTACCTTGGTGTTTTCATCCACAGCCTTCTTCATGTTCTGCAGCAGGTGGTTGTTGGCTCCACCCTCCCGCTCATTGATATAAATGATGCGATCCAGATCAGGGAAGTTGCGGTTCAGATCCACACCCTGAGCATTACTGCGTCCGACAAACCAGTCCTTGATCTCTCCAGGCTGGGCAGGAAACAGGAGAAAACATTGAGACATACATCAGAGTGAAGGGAAGCGAGACAGTATTTGGAGCTTTAATAATTGTACTATTCTTGCTGTGTATGTGTGAATTAAAGCCAAAGTCAATGTGTGTAGTCTTGTCAGCGTAATCTGTCTGCTGGTAAATCAGGTTTGTGTTGTGCTGTGTCATCACCTGTGAAGCGGCCTTCTCAAAGCCGTCTGGGTTCATGGAGGGCATGAAGTGGATGCGGGTGTTGTGGATGAGGTCGATGATGGTCTCGTTGCCTTGCTGGTACTGGTTGCACATGTACTGTGCCAGGTAAATGAGCAGCTCTCTGCCCACGGCCTCGTTGCCGTGCATGTTGGCGATGTACTTAAACTCCGGCTCACCTGCACGGAACAGAAAGACACTTGCTGTGTTACTGCGTCACAGACGGAGCTATGATTCCACATCATCTATTCCACCATCTGTGCAGTGTGTTTACGGTTCAGAGTGAGAGGCTGAACACAAAACACAGCAGGCCACGTAATCACAGAGAGAAATATCACAATAACGTCACAATCCTTTTAAGAAGGAGACATTTTAGTCAGTAGTCACGGTAACTTATCTCTTTTTGACCAAGAGATGGTCACTGATAAATGTATTCTCATTTCTTAGGGAGGTTACCCTGGGCACACACACATACACACACACACACACACACGCACACACCAGCAGTGACAAACACATGACTCATTAGCTGAAAGGTTAAACAGGATTGAACATTACAATCCAGGACTCCATTTGGGCAATAATTAACAAAGAGACAGTGGATTACTGTCACAGATTGTTCTGCCTAAATCTTGTTGAAAAGCATCGTGCTGGTGTGACAGGTCTGGGAGTTTGACTCCAGGACATGGATGTTATAACATTAAGGATCCTCAGGGAAATTCCCATTTGTTTGTACTGTAGGCTAGCTTGTAATCAGTGAGTCAGCTGTGACTGTTACAGTTGTAATCACTATCACTACATTTGCTGTTCAGTACTGTTTTCACAGTGTCACAATCCCTTAATCAATTTATCATTTCAGACTTACCTCTGACATTAACACGTTGCTTATACACCACTTAAGCTGATGCTCTCTGAATGTGTTTGATTCTAAATGTTTCCTTGTTTTACTGATGTCTGACATGGCATGTATGGCCATAAAGACACAACAACAAAGACTGCTTTGCCTTTACTTTCTTTGCTTTCCTTTATCATAGGAGGTACCGGTTTTATATTTGAGAGCTATTTATATCAGTGTGCTAAGTGAAGCTGTGTTTTAATGACCAAGGCTCTAACTATCTGTTTAACACGCTAATTAACCATTCCATTGCTACAAAGGAGCTTTATAGAGCCCTTTAACACAATTGTACAAAATAGAGTAAAAGAGGATGAGCTACAGTATTCTGTACACACTCTTTTCATCAACTACTGAGATTAGTGGCTTTCTGTGGCTGCACTGATCGCTGAGAAAAACATGTCTTATGTTTAGATCAGTTACGAGTTATGAAGTGCAGCTCCAGATCAGCAGATGGTGAGGGGTGTGTATGTGTGTGTGTTTGAAGCCAAATTGCAGCAGGGGTCCTGTTTTTATTGGGGCCTTTTTGTATGTAATTTTATAGTTTTTTCTCTAATTTGAACATTTTCAGGCATTCCTTCTTTCCTATTTGTACTTTTCACTTCATTAAAATTAATTTCGCAAGCTAATATACAGTTTAAAATAATATATATAAATAAGTATACACATGTGTCAGTGTTTTTACATTTACATCTTTTTAATCCATTTTAGTGGATTTCTTTGAGTGTTTGATGTATCTGTAAAGTGGCTACATGAGCGAGTAACACACACACACACACACACACACCACCCAGCACACATCTGGTAGTCAGGTTATTTTTAAACGCACAAGTTCACGTTCCTCTCTGAGTTGCTACTAATGATTTCAAGACTACAATTAACTCTTTCTGTCCTGACATTGGTGAATGGTTTTTACAGGCTTCAGAGGCCTGACAGAGCTGTCAAACACATGCACTCACATGTTCACACACACATACATACTTTGATGTTGGCCCTGCCTAAATGAGTTACTATAATGTAAGCTTTTACACAGATGCTCAGTATCTGGAGACCTTTCCTTTCCCTCACATGACGGTATTTATGGATTTAAGATGTACCTGGGTAGTGTGCAAGCACGGCAGGCGGGAGAAGGGCTCATGATAATTCATTGCATAAATTCCTAATGATGACTGACACTGACATTTGTATTAATATCATTAATTGTCATTTTTTTGCTAACTCACGCTTATGTAACTGCTCTGTTTACTCTTTTTATACACACACACACACACATTTCTGACCAGAGTTTTTACATAAAGGCGAGTGTGATGCATCACCATGCAGCTGGAACAAATGTACTCTTCTCTGTTAAGCTGTCTGTACCTCGCTGAGCTTTTATTCTCTTGTGCACACACATAACTGTACACTCAAAGTAAAAGAAAAAGGGCACATGTGAATTTTTCATCCATTTGATACATGTTAACTTCACATATGTGCACATGGGGCTCTTGGACAGTTCACTTTTGAAATATACAACCACCACATGTGATAACAATTTCCCATTTGCGTATTTAGAAACAGAAACAAAGTTCACAGATGAATTCATTTTATATAAAACAACATTTTATATGTGGTAAATGCACAACAGTGGTAGTGTTTGTACATTTTATAGCAAAGAAAGTGGACGGTGTGCACTTCCAACCTAAATTGGGTACAGGCACAGGGCAACAGCAGCATGCAAAGGAAAAGGAGGGGTAGTCCACACACTAATTATTGCAAGCTCCCAAAAACCTAACGATGTGTCGTGTGTTCTCCGAATTATAGGTGGAGTTGTCCTTTTTTGGCTGCAAACAACAATGAATCAGTTCATTCTTTAGCCTATAAAACTTGTGAAAAATCACAGTTTCCCGGAGGCCAAGGTGATGTCTAGCACAAACTAGCAAATCTTCACAGCTAAGCTGAGAGCGTAGAATTATATTTGTTATTTGAAAAATACTTTAAATGCAATTCGCAAAACAGACTTTACTGCTTCTACTAGCCCATAAATAGCCTGCATTTTGTTAGCACGTATGTTTGCCTGAAGAGGAAGTGGGCTGCATCCTTACATTTCTGCAACCATGTGACATTCTGTGTTGAGAACCTCTCTCTTTCCTTGGTTTTCTTCTGAATCTGTGTAATGCTCTGATGTGGCACAGCTCCTCCCTTAAACTTTAGGTCATTTTTACTCTTCACAGGTCGATAAAACACATCTGAGGGTAACAAAACCCACTGCATCATCTTACGCTTTATCAAAAGTGTCTGGCAGGTGATCAATACTGTCTCCTAGGTGACTATGTAATAATGACTGCTGCTGCAACGTCATTAGGGAAGCACCACATTAGGGTGCTCTCAGTCGTCCTGGCAACCCTGAAACGGGCAGGTGCTTAGGGAGACAAATCAACTGGGAGGTTGAGTAAACACACTCACTCAGCATCTGCCTCGTGTACACACACACACACACACACACACACACACACACACAATCACATTCAAGCAGTTTGTTAGCTCTGAATGACTGCCAGCTCCATCATCTGATATTACAGAGACAGATACAGAAGATATAGAGCACCAGAACAGGTCAAATAACACATAGAAAAATGATATGCTGGATCATATAATAGCAAAAATCCCACTAGCTTTGGTATTGTCCACTGTTTTTTATATTTACTAAGCCTGCAACAAATATAAAATTTTTTATCAATTAGTCTGAAGATTATTTTCTTGATTAATTGGTTAATTTTTGGTGTGTAAAATAATTTAGTCCAAAGTCAAAAACAGGTGAACATTCCCATGGTGAGGTCTTTAAATGTCTTATGTGACAGACAGAACAAAACCAAAAGATATTCAGTTGATTATAAAACGTTGCCAGTTAATCATCTGTGAATTGACTACTGTATTTAGTTTAGTTGTTGGTTTGTTGATTAGTTGTTTCAGCTCCAGTACTTAGAACTGACATGTCTGTCTTCTACATTAATGTGTATCTACTTGTGTAGATATACTTATGTAAATTTCAACACCTCTTAATTTTAACCAAGATAAAACAACAATTTTAGTACTTAATAACAACGTATCCCATGATTCTTAGCCTCTTAGCTTTGTAAGAGTTATAGTTATTGAATGAAAAAACAACTGTTATTATATGTTTAAATCCTACCATTCAGTGAGCTTGTATACATGTTTAACTCTTAGATAATGGACAGAAAACTCCACCAACATGTTTCAGCTTCTTCAGAAAGACAAACGTCAACCCTGTTGACAAAAAACCCACAGCAGCGAGTAGAACAGAGGCTATGAAGGGAGGCAGGACTTTGGCTGTCTGCTGCTCGAAATGACTAATACACAGCATGGCATGAAGCGACCTCACGCAGCATGTTGAGATGCAGAATGTGAAGCATGCTGAAGGCAGGACGAGGATGCATGCGGCAGTCTGATATATAATAAATGACTTCTGGCTGATGCCTTGGCCTTTCTCTCATCCTCTTTCCGCTTCTGAATCTCCCTCTCCCTTCTTCCCTCAACATTCTTTCACCCACCCGTCCTCTGCTCCCTTGTCACCCTCGCACTCCTCTTACACTAACCGTTTTCTCAATCACCATTCCTTTCTTTTGTATCTCAGTTTTTCATCGCCTCCTCCTTTCTCGCAGCTGTTTTTGCTATCTGTGCTTGAGGAGGCTCCTCACAGCTCAAATGTCCAAGCAATGCTCTATTCTCTACACTATTAAATCCATGTCTACCTGCATTACAGTTAATATTCAGTATGCCGTGTGTCATGTGATACCACCATCTCCAGCAGTGTGTCTGGCTGCTATCCACTTTAACCGGTCATGTGTGTGCGTGCTCACGGGGGATTACATACTTCCACTATCGTCTGATAAAACTCTCCACCACATGAGATGGCCTACAGCGTATTGAAGGAAGCAGTGCCTCATTCAGACAAGAGTTTTTTTTCACCTTCAGACAAAGCCAAACCTATTACAAGATAGGGTTTCTCCTCATACATAAAAGTCTTGTAAATAGTTCCAGACATGAGAGTCAAAAGCGTTTACCCTGAGCCCATTTCACTGAAGAGAAAACCCTCTTTTCAGCTCAAATATGACCCAGCTGCAAGAAATAGTCACCTCCTTCAAATGAACAAACATGTCAGCCATGTTTAGTGGTGGAAGAAGTAGTCAAATCCTTTATGTAAGAAAAAGTAGTAATATCACACTGTAAAAATACTCTAGTATTTATATATACACTATAGTTAAAAGTCCTGAAGTCAAAATATTAGTATACACGCTTAACAAAATGTACTCAAAGTATCAAATGTAAAAGTACTCACTATGCAGTAGAATGGCACCTATTAATATATAATATATTGTTATACTTAAATGTATTAATTACTTAAACGTACTTACTTATACAATTGTATTTGTAAAGTAAGTAGATAGTCATCAGATTAATGTAGTGGAGTAAAAGGTACAATATTTCCTTTAGAAATATAGTCAAGTATAAGTATAAAGTAGCATAATAACTGATTGTACTTAAAACAAAAGAATGATATTTATGAATTAGAGGTGCTGGTAGATTCATTTTGTTAATGTTACACAGAGCCAAGATACGCTCAGATACGCTGGTAGCTCTAGTTTTATTTTTACCTTTATATTCAATTCTCTGCCATATTTCCCAAAATGTCGAACTTTTGGTGTCATGTTTTTAACTTGAACTTGTTAGCAAACCGTTGTCTATTTACACATCCATCAGACACAGAGCAACATTACATTTGGAATGTTTTTTATGTCTGGCAAATGTACATCCAATATTTTCTCTCCTCTAAGCTCTCTTTTAGTCACCACCAACTCCTGAGGGAATTATCTGGATCTTTAGTTGCTTGATGTGACACTTTCTTCACCAGCTAATCGCTAACTTTGTCTGCTGTTTGGTGCAGGGCATGTAGCGCTACTAGCTTTTTGTTGAAAACAGAAAACAACGTTGATGAGAGCGGTGAGAGTGAACCTATAAACAGTGAGCTATTAGTGGCCATAAAACCTAAAGATGAGTTTAAACAAGATTTTAGAGACGCTACAAACAGCAGAGTTTGTGATAACACTTCTCTGTGGGTTTGTCACTGCTAGTGATCATATATAAGCACTCATGTGATCCATTGCTAATATAAAAATATTGACTACAGTCACTTTAAGAACAGCACTTGACTAAATATCCTCAGTTACTTTCCGTCTGTCTGTTTACACTCTTGGCTATAGGCACTTCCTGTGCTGCAGTGTATGACAGATGGCTGCTTACTGACAGATGCATGAGCTCAGGACCATTGTCCTCCGAAGCAAGCCAGCCAGCCAACCAACCACGAGCCGCCAGTCAGCTCAGTGCACTATAAGCCGATCTGTCGCCCCGGCAACTGCTATTTTGGCTCCACCTTAGAGTTTCAACACATCGCGAGGTCAGATATAAAATATTGGTTGGGCAACTTAAAGGGAGGCTTAAAAATGATTTCAGTCTTTGCAGATTGTGTTCTTCCTGACTCACTTACACATTCATCTTTTAACTACTAAATACTCATACTGAAACCATCATCTTTTTCCACACTCTTTGTCCTTTACCCTGTTAGTCGCTCACTCTTCTCCCTGTTTCCTTCTCAGTTTCATCCCTCTCCTTCTAGCTGTGGATGTTTTGCTCAGCAGAGATGGAGGAGGTGGAGGGGCGGGGTGCTGCCCCTGTTGGTGAAGCAGCGGCTTGGAAACTCATCTGGTAGTAATAAGGGCTCCACATCGCTACTGTGACTCATGCCTGCGCACGCCCACCAGGCTATTACAGGCTTATTTAGTAGGCTTCATACATTTGACTGTGTGACCATGCGAGCTGCACAACACACAAAACCTGTGGTGCACCGTTAAGACCACACAGATACACCCAGAGAGGAAAATACACCTTTAAAAACATGCTACATGAGACATATAGGCTACTCAAAACACCACAAACTTTTTTCTTTTGAGGGCTCAGTTTCAGGATTACTTAGATGAAATAAATCACTTTCGCCATTATGTATGTAAAGGTTAAATATACTACAGGCTAATCTATTAGGATTGCATTATTGCTCTATAGTTGCCAAAGCAGTGTCCTCTCACTATCAGGAAAGTCGTGCACTCAAAGTTCAGTTTGTTTTAGATTAAGGAGTTAATCCAGTGGTTTCGTTTATTAATAACATTGGAATATAATTATAAATACAGCATGTCAGACTCTGCCAGGGATTGAACGATAAAGTCCTGGACTTATTTCCATCATTGTCCCTGGTCAGAACAACCTTTTATCAAGATGCAATCATGTATTCGTTTTCGTACTTTAAGAAATTGCTAAAAGCTACAATATTGAATCATAGCGTGGTTTAACAGCCTGGAATAAAACACAGGGGGAAGAAGAAAAGGTGTTGGCTCTCACTGTTTGCCTCCATCACATAAACATCTTAAGATAACTCACGCCCATCCTCCATTTCCAAAAAGCTTTTGAAGGCCAGATAGCTTCCTCTTGACAGTGAGAAAACACGTGTTTAATATCGTCTCATGCTTTCTACTCCTGCTGTTTAATGCTGCACATGCAAGGTGATGTTGCACTGCTAAATGGACCTTTAAGCAATAATGCATGGAAATACACTTGATGTTGTTGTTTCCCTCTATTCAGGCGTGATTTTAGAACAAGAAGATGGTGCATTGCATCTGAAAACAGCAGTGATGGTTGCACATCATTTGCAGTTCCTGTGGCCAGTGTGTAAAGTGACATTACATTTGCTCACATCACTTCTTCTACTCTATGGTTTCTTCCTGGATGGGTGAGTGTGACGGGGATGCTGGGATGTCATGACACAACCCTTAGGTCCACTATCTGTTCTAACCCTCCCGGGACTCACAGGTTCATTTAATATTCAATCAAAGTCTTCCTCCTTCGAACCATTTTCTCTGATATGTTGCAGCCAGCACTGCTGATACATCTGCGTTTGATTGGAAGGGATGCTTATTCAAAAAGCAGCCCGATCATCCGTGGCCTTTTGGGTTTTTGTTTTTTTTCTCAGGACCACGACTCGGGATAAGCACGAAGAGATCTTTATCAAACAGCAAAATGGCGGCTTTGCGTGGCTGATCCCACAATCTATCATCTAGTAGGTTTCCTCTGAAGTGATGCAGCAGGCCCCGCGCTCCCCGCCTCACGCACAGCACGACGCACCTGCTGCTGCTGCTCCGGGGCCGCCTGAGCGACATCAGCCGCGCGGGTGGTTTTCTGTACAACCCTCACACCAAATTAGACTTCTATGCGCAATCGTGCGTGATGTGTTTGTGTTACCAGCGGGGACAAAGGAAGCGGGATGTGGCGCATAATTTGCCACATTATGAAGCAGACTTATGCGTATGCGTAAAACTGACCAGGTTCGTGCGTCCCGGGGTTGTCGGACATCTCCAGCACCAGCAGCTCGCGGCCCTCGAAGCTCTCCCCGATGGTGTAGATGCGGCTGATGGTCGGACACTGCAGCCACACCGACACCAGCGCCTTTCGCAGCTCCTCATAACGGTGGTACTCGAAGGAGATCTCCCCCTCGGTGCCGGCTGCGCTGACCAGGGCGACCACTGCGGCCCCGAATAAAACTACCGACAGGAACGGTTTCATGTTGACGTGTCCTCTTTTCCCTAAGCCCTGTCTGTCCGTCAGTCTGTCTACCTGCGGCTTGGTCTCGAGCCTTATCTCTGCGCTGCAGCCTCGCTTTGGGCTATAAATATCTCTCGCTGTGCGCCTCTCTCTCTCTCTCTCTCTCTCTCTCTCCCTCTCTCGGAGTGCGATGCGCTGCTGTACCTGAGCGCAGACTCCCTCCAGCGTAAAGTTCGACAGAGGATCAGTGCATCCGGTTACAATTTTCAAAATAAAGACTTTGTTCTTTATTATCTGCCCTGACTTTTATCTCTTCAAAATGTATAATAAACACCTTCTGCTGTCCATATCTGAAAGAAACAGTCTATATGCAGATCAAACGAGTTCAATATACATGAATAGACAAAATATATAACTACTGAATGCAACATTTTATAATAAATTATGTAATAACTTGACTGAAAAGACATTTTGAAAGAAAAGAAAAGAAAAGTTCACTGGAGAAAACAACAGTCTGACTGAAAGGATATTTTTAAATGGTTATATAACACATTTTTATATTCATTTCATTTCTATTTGCTGAAATTAAGCCTTTTAAATGTTTAGGCTTATATTGAACAAAAGGCAGCTGCAAAAAAACGCAAGAAAGACTGAAAAGCTTTTCATCAGAAAGTAGGCTATATAGCAGATGCTTTTATTTTCAGATTTGCACGTTCAGACTATGTGTCATGATTTATTCAGTAAATGTTGCTGCAGCAATCAAGAAAAAAAGAATGATCAATTTATCAAAATCAAAGAATCCAAAACATTGGCTGCTTCCAGCTTGCCAAAAAGAAATATTTGTTGCTTTTTTCTGTTTTCACTTTAAATGTAATACCTTATGGTTTTTGGACAGTTTGTCGAACATCACAAGCGCATCACAGAGTAAACGATAATGTCAGCTGCAATTCTACTGTAAACCCCAACAGTTATTTTATTTTCATTAAAGTGTTTTTAACATGGCACCAAAGTAATCACAGCTTTAGGAATCCCTGAGGTGACATTACAAGAGAATATTAAGTGTGAATAACATACAATCATGTGATTAATTTGATTACCTTTATTTATGAATCTATTTCAGAGTGTGTTTGACCACGTTATCAATTCATGTGTTCCTGCAACTCGGTTACTGTCCTTAGTATAAAACGGCCTCACTTCCTGTTTGGTACAGCTGCTGCTGGATGACTTGACGAAGCTGGATGTGCTGGATGGGGCAGCAGGGGTGTGTCCACAGTGCAGCAGAGAGGAGGTGGAGAGAACCTACAGCAGTAGATACACTCGCGAAACCATTCACTTTCCTATCAAACAGTGTCTACAGAGACAAAAATAACAAAAACATTTCCTGACAAGATTCAGATATGTGCTGTTCATTTCAAACAGAAACAGACAGTGATCCCATTCTCTGTAGAAATGTGTCCATGTGTCAATATCTTATTAATACAGTGGCACATATAAAGGTTCCTTGATTGAGGCTCCTGTTGCCTCATCTGTTCATACGTTTTAATTCTACTATCACAATAAAAAAACAACAGGAAAACAAAGATTTTCAAGGTTCCTTTTTGTAAATCCAAAACAGCATTTATTTATTCTTACAGTTTTAAACAAAATAGGCTTGAACCTTGGAAGTGCCATATGAGCCAATCCCTTTTAATCAAAAAATATACATGGGTTTGCATCAAACATGTCTGACTTGTTTCAGAAGTCGGCGCTGAGTTTCCACAGTTCCCACCGAACTGCAGCTATTAACCCAATGTCATTCTGACTCAGTGTAACTCAAGAGGAAGCGCTAAAGTGCTCAGACATTCAGAGGTATACAGGAAGCATTTCACAAGAGAGTCTTATGGTACAACTTTTTTCATTCTATGATGAAGCAAAGCAAGTAATCAAAATGAGGATGTTGATTGTCTTTATTCAGACAATACTTCTTTCGCAGAAAGGCACAGAAGACAACTGAACTCTCCAGGAAGTCTGATTCTGATCAAACCACAGGACTGAAGTATACCTTCAATGTGTACGTGTTTCATTAGGTGTACCGAGAGGAAGAGCAGCATTGTTTGTTTGTGTGCTCGCTGTGTGTCTGTACAGCTCACTGCCTCTTCGTCCCTCCTCCTGACAGACCAGGTGTGTGTGTGTGTGTGTGTGTGTGTGTGTGTGTGTGTGTGTGAACAGAGGCACGAGTGGTTTACTGCTCCTTCTTGTCTCCCTGTTTCTGCATGTGCTTGTTGTACTGGCTGTCGGTCTTCAGCAGCTTGTCCCACCAGGTGAAGGTGGAGGCGTAGTTCCCAACGAAGTTCATGTGGTGGAAGTCATGGAAACGGGTGCCGGCGTAAAATGGGATCAGGTGGAGTGGGTTCATAGGGATGTCGTAACCACTGAGAAGGAGCAAGAAGAAAAAAGGAATTAAAGTGCAGTTTTTGTTCTGCCTCAAATATTAAGAGTGGATATTTATTAATAAAACTATCCTTCCAACAAAACAAGTGTTTTTCAGATGGGGCATAGGAAAAGATTGAAAATGATGTTTTTGTAATGTGATACTGAAGACGGGATGCATTCATTCTGGTTCTGTCTTCATGTTACTTCCTAGTGGTTGGACACCAAGAGGTGGCTAGTTAAGTTCTATTGCAGTTCTATTGAGTATGTTCCCACAAACAATACCACTAGGTGACTTAGCCCTCTTGATTTAAACAGTGAAAGTCTGACTTTTATCACAAGCATTGTTTCATCATAGAGTGCCTAAATGCAAAAAAGGCAAGAAAAGCTAAATAAAGAGAAAATAGTTTAAATAAAGGCATAAAACTGGAATTGTGAAAATATTCACATTTATTTATTTATTA
>JAVQJD010017829.1:0-18204 GCA_036023655.1 Nannoperca australis | reverse complement strand
TGCATGTAAACTTAAGGAGTTAGGATCAAAACCAACGTTCTTGAGCCACAGAAGTAAATCAATCATGTACATAGTGGTGGAAAGTACTTAAGTACAATCCTGAGCTACTTGTACTTAAGTATTTTAATTGTATGCTACTTTCTACTTCTCTTTCAGAGGGAAACGTTGAGGGAAACAAACACTCTTTCCTGCCCTACATTTATTTGACAGCTATAGTTCCTGTTAGTTACTGTCCCAATAGTACATAAAACTAGAATCAGCTCCACTTCGGTCAACTACAACATTAAAATACTGTTAATGCAGTTCCGTTATTACTACCCAGTGGTATCATATATAATTATACAACTCTGACAGAGCTTTTTTGCCTTCATAGTGGAAATTTTCCCTTTTCACTTTTAAACTTTAAGTACATTAAGCTGATATTACTTGTACTAAATGCAGGACTTTGCTTCTACAGAGTATTTTGAGTGGTATTGCTACTTTTATTTAAAGTAAGGCATCTGAATACTTCTTCCAGCACTTCCTGACCTGCATCACAGCAGATTCCTGAAGCAGCGCAGCGTCCTCCCTCAGATCCACAGGGTCTCCCTCCAGCCTGGCAGGGGGTGAGCAGGTAGTTCTCCTCCACACAGTGAGCTGTTTCTGGGGTGCCCAGCAGGCAGCCGAGGCCCTCCCCGCAGCAGATGCCGGGGCCGAAGCAGTGGCCCCTGTCTCCGGCGCCACACAACATGCACTGATGAAGGAAACGATTGATTATTATTTACAATGTAATGTCACAGCAATTTAGTCATTGTTTAGCACAATTTTTATTGCCTTTTTTTTGTTTGAGCATGAGAGTATCAGCCCAAAGTCATGTTTTATGTGCAATAAAAATGTTCTAGGAAGGTACTTTGACATGAAACCAAAATCTGTTTATGTAAGGTAATTTTAGTATTTATTCTCTTGTAGATGCTTTTCAGCATCTAGTGCATGTTTGTTTGTTCTGGAAGAAGGATCCCTTCTCTGTTGCTCTTCTTGAGGTTTCTTCCGTTTTCCTGTGTTAAAGTCTTCTTTTTTAGTTGTTTCTTATCTAAATCAAAGGTTATAAAGATAGAAGTTGTGTGCTGTATAGATTATAAAATGTGTAATTTTATATGTTGTATAAAGAGTGAATTTGGGCTATAAATAGACTTGACTTGACAGTCTGTTTCCTTGCGTCTGAGTTTGTTACTTCACAAAGGAAGATAATAGAGGTAAAAGCAACTCACCTTGCGCAGTGGTGGATCCATGATGGACCTCTTCCCTCCGATAGGACAGTTAGAGATGTAACACGCTGAACACACAGACAGGAGAAAGAGTAGGCACACGGACACAGCAGCTGCAGTCATTTCTGCTGAGAGACAGCCACAGCAAAACTAGTTAGTACTCAAACATATCAAAGAATAAGTCAGACAGATAGATATCCACAAATCCGCAGAAAGAAAACTCACTTGTTTAATTGCTGGATGAACAGTAGTTCAGTTTAGTGTTCGTTTCAAATGCTTCTAGATACTTCTTCTGTTGTTCTTGGTGCTTCTGACATGTCTTATATACCTCCAGAGCTTCTTTTGAGAGTGACACAGAAACCCAAAAGCCACTTAGAGATTCTTAATGAGCCTGTTTGAGTTACTGTCACCTCCGGAGATGAAGCTGACCACTGGGCAGGCCGGGTCAAAGGGCCAGGCGGTTCTGTGGCCTGCTTTGCTTCATGCTATTGAGAATCATTACAGAAGGGCTCGTGGTGCGTGACCGTGCATGTTAGAGATGACAGGAAAGTCAGAGGGGTCAAGAGGAGAATGGGGAGATGAGATTATGAGTGTAGTACAACATTGATCTGCTTTTACAAAAAAAAAGACACATTTTAAGGATTTTCTGTTTTATAATGTATTTTTTCAGGACAACTGGGGGAAAGTGAGGAAAGACAGTTTCAAAAGTCATGAGAGAAAGTCAGTTTCTGTACCTCGGCCTGCTGAGCCGCCATGTTGGCTCAGAAGTGCAGTACACAAGAGTTTTGTTTATTTTTGTAGACTGGATCTTTGTAAATAAACACAATGATGACACAAAAGGCACGCACACAGACACACGCCTACAAATTCCTCCTTTCTTTTAATAAAGTCCTTAATTCCTCACAGGAATTGACACACACACCGTCCGGGTTTGAGGTTGATTGGTCTTATGAGCTAATTAACACAGCTAATGATCGGCCACAATTCATAAAAGACAGTTTCACAGTTTCAATGATATGAGCTCAATTACTGCTGCTCCCTCCTGAACTGCTAACTGCCACCTCATCTCAGTTAAAAACAAGTTGATAACGTTGTCTTTGTTCGCTAACTTCTAGTAGGACACTGAGACATGGGCTGACATTACTTTATTTAGATTTCACACCCACAGACAGATCATAAAACATAACTGAAGTCACATTATGAAGACAAATAAGTTGCTGTCATGAAGTGGTGTAAACTGGACAGACGATGGGCTGCTCTTGCCTCCTAGTGGCTGTGTTGACACATTTAATCTCTTTATGCATTCATTATTCACTGTCACTGTTTTCATCTGTCATGCTTTCTTAGGAGGTAGACAAAATGACACGGATACTTATAATGCAATGTTGTGCAATCCATCCAACACCACAAATAAGGTACATTTTAATTCTTTGAGAAGAAAGAAGGGTTTATCGTATACTCTACTGCTCCCATATGAAAAACATTATGCATTTTTCTTTATCTGCAGGAAACTGAAAGACTTGAAATATCTTTGAGTGCTGTTCAAAGGCTTAAAATATTTTCATATTCCATCTGAAAAAGATTTTATTAATTTTAAAAGTGAAATCATTCATTTTTAACATGCATTTCTTTGAGCTGTAGAAGAAAGAGAAAGAGCTGGTTTTAACAAACTCAGAGATCATTTTCCATCACTTCACAGCTGTTAAACATTCAAACTGCATTGTTTTCTTGTGCAACATCAGATCTCTTCCTCCTAAAGCTGTGCAAATCCCTATTTCATAGAGAAATGGAGATGTCTATCTAGTGTTTCCTTATATTTCTGCAGGAAGGCACTAGGCTTGTTGACTTCCTCTCCCCTCCCTTCCTTCCTTCTCTCCGAAGGTACTCATCTGAAAAATGAGAACAAAGTGATTGTTCCTGTTCTCTTTCTTAAGTCACTTCAAATGCTATCCGTGCACGGGCGGCTCATTGTCAGGAGAGTTGCAGCACGAGCAGGAGGGAGAGAACGCAGGTACAGGTACAACAGCAGCAGCTGCGCCAGAACTTCAGCCACAGCATCACAGAAAACACACTCTGCTACACTCAGCTGGTAAGTTCCACACACAGACTTCACTGCAGCTGCACACAAACACACACACACACACACTTACATGGCACTGGCTGGCATATGAGGAGGGGCTTCGTTTTTAATGGATTGTTTGGAATGCATGGTCGGGCAAAGTAAAGGCGGGGGTCTCTGCACAGTTCACCTTAAGTGAGAAAGGTGAAGAGGATAAAAGAACAGGATTATATCAAGGAGAGCATTCGAAATGCTGAACGTTTCCATAGTCACCTGAAAATGTTGGGAGGAGGCAGAATAACATTTCTTCTTGCATTCTGCATGTGGTTTATTATTTTTATTTATCACTAATCACACATTTACCCCCAAATACTTGTGGCCCTGTTATGTGTATTTCCATTATTTATTGATACAGATCGATGCTCCCTGTTTTTAGAGTGTAATTCACTGCTTGTAAGTCTTTAAAGTGTGCTTTTGCAGAAACAAGATGACATATAAACGTGATGTTGTGAGTTAATTCACTTCCCATGTTCCCATTCACTTGTTGAGATGATTCAATCATATTATCCTATCTGCATGTATATGAATCTGGATGTTTACTTTATGTTAAGAGCTGAAGTAGTAGAAACTTAACTGTTCTGGTTCTCAATTAATCATTTTAGACCTTTTTCAAGCAAAAATAGCAAAGATATTTCTTAGTTCCAGTTTCTAAATGATGGGAATGTGCTGCCCTTCTTTAATTTATGTGATTGTAAACTGAATATCTTTAGGTTTTGGTCGGACAAAACAAGAGATTTTAAGAAGCCCGCTTGGGTTTAAGGAATGTTTTTGACCATCCAATGAAACATTTAAATGAGGGAAAAGTCTGCAATGATTAATCGATTAATCAACTATGAAAACAATCTTTAGTTGCAGCTCTATAAATAGTAATATGTGTATTTTGTGTGTCATCTGCAACATCTAAAAGGGATTTAGGGTGACATGTAACAAACAGTAAAGTATGCTACAGTAGATTGATATGGATCTCAGCAGTTGTCTATTGATAAGCACTGAGCTATGTACAGATATAAAGTAAATACAGTATGTACAACATTGCTAAGCACACTTTGGATGTAATGCAGAAGTAAGACAGTTCCCCTCTGAGTTTCATCATCTTTACATCTAAAAGTCTTTACACTAAAGTCCACATATAGAAACTGTGTTAGAGATGTTATTTATAACTATATGACATCTCAACAGATGACAGTTTTATGCTTATCAGCTATTTAATCAAACTCAGGCTGCTCAGGCTGCTTCTCTGTGGAGAAGAAAAAAAGGGGAAGTTCTTCCTGGCTATCAGTGCAAAAAAAAAATAGATGAACAGAGCAGAGAAAAAAGACATGTAGAAGCGAAAAGTGTGCGGTAGGTAGAGGTGAACATTTAACAGATAACTTCCTAATTTCAGGAGAGGAGGAGATCTGTGAGAAAGGAAGAAGTGAAAGGTTTCAGGTTGAAATGTGGTGGGTGTTAACGCCATACTGTATGTATGTGTGTGTATGTGCTATATTCTTTCCACAGAAAACTTTAGAGAAACAGTTTCATATCACAAATTGAAACCAGAAACAGAGGCATTGGATGTACTTTCATCAGAATTTTTATACATTTACCTAAGTACTTTACCTAATTACAATTTGAAATATTTTTCATTTACATTTCAGAGGGAAATATTGTACTTTTTACTTTTCCTTCTGGAGCCCCTTTAAGTAAAAGATCTAAATTCTTCTTCCACCACTATAACTAAGGACATTTAACCTCTTCTTACTCTTTCTAATGCAGAAAGAAGATGGAAACAGACAGAATGAATTTTACACCAGCAAGAAGTCCTTCTTTCAGAAATGAGCTAAGACAAGCATCTCAGCACAGTTTTTACTTAAGCCCACCTCCACTTTATATCAAGCCCCCCAAATTCTCCCCTGCCAGATACCCCAGCATATCACCCACCAGAGACCCCTACAGTGCATTCAGCCCACCTGCTTTCTTTCCCATGCTTGGCCCCAGTTACACCCAAAAGGAAGGATCCCAAAAACGCAAAAGAACTCCTTTCAAAATGGACGCCCAAGGAGGTGAATCTCCTGACAGAGGAGCAGAGGACGCCGAAGAAAGCAGCAGTAAGAAGACAGTGAACCTTTTCTCCCCCCCGCCTTGCCCCATTCCTTCCCTATCTCCTAAGCCCATGCCTGGTATGATTGAGCTAAACAGACTGCAGCTTCATCACAGATCACCAGGTATTAATCTACCTGTGCAGGTGAAACAGGAGCCTCTCAGTCCTTCCCCTGTTTGGCCTCCTTCTCCTCTCCTCCTCCACAATCCCTACTTCCCATCTCTCCACCACAGCCTCTTCCAATACCCTTTCTTCATGCCTGGCCCTGTCGTGCACCTCTCCCCTGGTTCTTTCTACCCAAGAAGAGAGGACCTCCATTCCAGGCATCGCGGCTGTGACGGACCTCCTCGCGGTGGGACGACCACTGCTGAAAAGCTCGGTCTCAACATTCACGTGGATGACAGCTATTATGTAGACGTGGGAGGAGACCAGAAGAGATGGAAGTGTCGTATGTGTGAGAAGTCCTACACCTCCAAGTACAACCTGGTCACGCACATCCTGGGGCACAACGGCATCAAGCCTCATGGGTGCCACCTGTGTGGGAAGCTGTTTAAGCAGCTGAGCCACCTGCACACGCACCTGCTCACCCACCAGGGCATGAGGCCTCACAAGTGCCAGGTGTGCCACAAGGCCTTCACTCAGACCAGCCACCTGAAGAGACACATGATGCAGCACAGTGATGTGAAGCCATACAGGTAGATGTTTTATCTCAGGTTTTTGTGTGCTTTTTTATTTTTATCTGTCCTCTTTTTATCCTCATCTTTCACACACTTTATATGCCCCCACCAGCTGCAGTGTGTGTGGCAGAGGCTTTGCTTACCCCAGTGAGCTTCGCGCCCATGAGCTGAAGCACGAGAAAGGCCAGGAGAACGTATGTGTGGAGTGTGGACTGGATTTCCCCACGCTGGCCCAGCTGAAGAGGCACCTGACAGCCCATCGCGGCCCCACCCTGTACAGGTGAGCACAGAAACAGTTCCTCCCTTTGCTGAAATAGCTCAGTGTTGTTGAAGCAATACTTTACTAATTTTTTGTTTTTTTGTCAAGAATTAAATCAGAAGATTGATACCACTCTACCACACTAAACATGAAGCTACAGCTAGCAGCCAGTTAGCTTATAACATATTAATTAGAGGTGCTGGTATGCAGATTGTATTACATTTGGACACAGCCAGGCTAGCTGTTTCACCTTATTTTCTATGTTTGTACTAAGCTAAGCTAACCTGTTGCTAGCAATAGCTTCATATTTACCGTTCAAATCAAGTGTGGTATTGATCTTTTCATAAAATTTTCAGCAAGAAAGCAAACAAGCACATTTCCCAAAATGTTGAACTACTGCTCAGTTCTCCACTTGGCTCTATGAAGATCTCACTGTATACCTGTTGTTCCTGCAGGTGTGCAGAGTGCCAGAAGACTTTCCAGTACCCGAGCCAGCTTCAGAATCACATGATGAAACACAAAGACATCAGACCTTACATCTGCAGTGAGTGTGGGATGGAGTTCATCCAGTCACACCACCTGAAACAGCACACGCTCACTCACAAAGTAGGTTTATTTAGCAGGACAAAGAGAATAGACAACATTTCCCAATGTTTTTCCTTTTTTTTGACAGGGGTTGGAAGCAAAAACATAGATTTTTGGCATCAAACAGAGTTATCAATTTTGCTGTCATATCAAGACATTTCCATTATTCCTTGTGCACATTTTGGATTGTGAAGATGCCTGAAAGAGTTTGGACTCCAGCCTAACAGGTTGTTTTGGCAGCCGACTCAAAGCAATTTCCCCTAAAATTCTGGCTCCTGAAACAAATTTTAACCCCTTAACATTCGGTTTTCATCTTTTATTTCCCCATTAGTAACTTTAGGGTTCCAAAAAAACTCTGATTCCACACAGTTTAACAGTATTATATATATATATATATAAGATAGTAAAGTAAATGTAAGTATTTTAAGTAAGGATTTCAGAGGTTAAACTAACTAAACTCATCTGTTGACCACATTTCTCACGCCACACACACTTTTACATTCTATCGTTCTTCAGGGGGTGAAGGAGCACAAGTGTCGCATCTGTGGTCGTGAGTTCACCCTGTTGGCCAACATGAAGCGCCATGTCCTCATCCACACCAACATACGGGCCTACCAGTGCCACATGTGCTTCAAGAGTTTTGTCCAAAAACAGACTCTCAAGGCTCACATGATAGTCCACTCTGACATCAAGCCCTATAAATGCAAGGTTGGTAATGTTTTTATGTCAGATTTGGCTCTTTGCATTGTGTTTTGGTCTTCAGTTCCTCTTTTGATTACTGATAAAAGGAATAGTTCAACATTTTTGGAAAATACTCTTATCCGCATTCTTGCTAAGAGGTAGATAAGAAGATCGATACTGTTCACATATGTACAATAATTAGACTGTCTGAATCTGAAAGCCCTCTAGCAGCCATAATAATTACAGACTCTTGTCCATTTAAACTAAATAAGGGAATCAGGTGACGTTATTATACAGCGACAAAGTCCGTGGATGAAGATTAGGGTGTATGGATGGGTCAACACAACGTTGACATGGGGCTGCTTTTTATTTACTCTTTCCTGCTGACAGTCAACATTGCTTTCTTCTAACCCTAACCCCTAACAAAGTGGCTATTATTGTAACCATGACAACAAAAATCTGCATTCTCTGCCACAAACCACAATGTTTCCCTAACCCTAACCAAACCTTAACTCATCATAAAACAGAGTTATCATTCATTAACAGTGTTTTGTAATGGTTTTGAAAGGCAAAGACAAATTATGTTGTCCTGGCGATAGGGGCGTCGGATCAAAAAAACACTTCTCTGGGTTGTTCTAAGGAGTCATTATTAATGACCATATCTTTGTCAATTGATTTGCGGGACTTGTTGTTGTTGGTAAGCCGAGCTTAGCACAAAGATCCTGGAAACAGGGTGAAACAAGTAGGCTGGCTCTGTACAAAGGTAATCAAAATATATAATATTTTTTTGATTTTGTCACCTTTTGAAGTGAGTCAGGATAGCTGTTATCCTGTATTTCCAGTCTTTGTGCTAAGCTAAGCTAGCCTAACTGTCTTCTTGCTCTAGTTTTATCGATTAAGTGTATTTAGCAAAATGTCAAACTATTCCTTTTAATATTTACTCCTTTTACTGTTTGGAAAAATTATTATTATTATTAACTATTCTTGGAAATCACAGCCAAGAACCAAACCTGTAATATTTAGTGGTAGCTGCTATTAAAGGATTTGCCCACTTTTCTGGAGTGTCTGTTTTGACCTTGGTGTTTGGTACGAGAGACGATGACCAGATAGCAGAGAGGCTTTTGGCAGTAGGAGCCTCCTTGTCCATAGGAAGGATATCGCCGCACAAACCGCCTCTCTAACAATGGCCCCCCAGCCTCCCCAGAGAACAGGGCCCTCAAATAGATTTCATCTCGCTTTCTCTGCTGCTGTAGGGAGCTTCCTGTTTTCTCACGGTCCTCTTAGACAGTTTACAGTCCCTCTCTCCTCCTGAAGGAAAGGACCACCCTAATAAAAAAGAATGCAGAGGAAGGACAGCGCAGGAGTTGCCCTTCCCTGTTCTCCTCCTGGCCCTGTCTCGGTGTTGCTTCCTCTCGCTCTCTCTGTCTCTTTCTGTTTTTCGTGTGTGTGTGTGTGTGTGTGTGTGTGTGTGTGTGTGTGTGTGTGTGTGTGTGTGTCAGGGAGTGAGAAAGAGAGGGGGGAAGCCAAAGAGGAAAACAAGGACAGAAGGAGGGAGAAAGGGGGTGTGTGTGTCTATGTATATCTGAATGCCTGCACATTCATTCATGATTACGTGTAGCTCTACAACTCGGCATTCTGTGAAAATTAGTCATCTAACAAAGGAGTTTTGGCAGAGAAGGAAAAATAAAAGGTGGATGGTGTTGGCCTATTGTTTTTCATATCCTCAAATAGTGTTTACTGTAGCCAGTGGTGAAAAGTAACTAAGTACTTTAATTACAAGTACATTTTTCAAGTACTGTGCTTGCTTGCAATTTTCAGCTACTTGTACTTTACTTTATAAATACTTTTTATTTATACTCCGCTGCATACATTTGTTTTACTCACTCAACTACGTGGATTTGACAGCTCATCAGTTACTTTTCAGATTGAGATTTGATTTTCAAAACATGATCACAAAGGAGTAAAATTAAAACGTTCACTTTCCATATTTTAAATAGATTTTGTTTTTGTTTGTTGACAACGCATCCTTACTTGCCAGAAGTTAGATGAAGAGATGCCACTCTCACGTCTGCGTGGTAAACATGTAGCTTGAACTACTCGGTAACAAAATACACCTACCAGCATCTCTGAAGCTCACAAATTAACACATAACAAGTGTGAAATGGACAATTTGACATTTTACGGGAGTTACGTGCCAGACTGTTTCTTGACCGAAACCCGTGCTTGGTTTCTTATTTGGCGATTGACAACTTACCTTACACTTCACTCCTTTTGTCTTTCAGCTTTGTGGGAAGGAGTTTAACAGGATGCACAACCTAATGGGCCACATGCATCTCCACTCAGACAGCAAACCCTTCAAATGCCTTTACTGCCCAAGCAAGTTCACGCTGAAGGGAAATCTCACCAGACACATGAAGGTCAAACACGGCGTCATGGACAGAGGGCTGGATGAAAGACGTAAGGATGCACATGTTGTCGATGGTATTTTCATTTTACATGTAAAAGCAGCTTGATGTAATTACTTATTTGTCTGACTTTAGTATTTAGGCAAAGAGGACGATTCTGCCTGTCCACTCCCATGGGCCTCCTCACCCGCTTCAGCCAAGAGGAACCGTTTGACCTTTCCCAGAAGCCCCCGGGCCTGCCCAGCCTCCGCCTCTCCCAGTCTGATGGCGAGAGCGTCCCTGGGAGCTCATGTCAGGAGGAGGATGAGGAGAGTTTGTACAGAAGGAGCCAGTACAGCCCAGAGGTGGACCAGCAGGAGCCTTCAGGCGAGGACCAGTACATCCCTGAGCTGGAGGAGAGAGGGCAGGGGTCTCCAGCTGAACTAAGACCAGGGGAAAAGCCGAAACAAATGTATCAGCATAGTTTAGATGATCAGACATATGAGAGGGAGTCAGCAGAAGAAGGACGCTCTATAGATCCCAGAAGTGACCAGGTGCAGTTGTTACAGTCAGAAGAGACATCCGAGATGGCCTATGAATCTGATTCAGACCTAGCTGACCAGGTGTGCCACCGTGAGGCAGGCCGCAGACAGTCGTATGATTACGACTCTGATTCAGAACTAGAAGATCACCAAGAGCTAGATGAGCCAGAGCAAAGTGAACAGCAGATGGATGGCTTTTGTGACGCAGCCATCGATGTAGCAGAGAGGCACCAGAGCCGATCAGAGACAGGTGAATTCATGGGAGTTACGGGTTCGCAGGATGAAGAGGACGACAATGAATGAGGAAAAATTAGATGAAGAATGGGAAGAAGGTGCAGGTTTTAGGAAAAGCTGAGTTATAGTTTTTTTGGGCAGGAAAATGGAGATGATGTTCAGGAGACACGCCCCTGAGGAGAGAGGAAAGTGTTAGGTCTCTAAATAAAACTATTATTGAGGATTATGAAGGATGTGGTATAGCAGCTTAGCAGAAAAAGATTAACATATCACGTTCATTAACAGAGCAAAAGATAAAAATGAAGTAACTGAAATACAAAGCTGTGAAGAATACTGCATGTACAGAACAAATCATACACTGACAGAAGGTTAATGTGCATTTATGAGGTCAGGGTATAGCTTTCTTAAAAATAAAATGCAAAAATATATTTAATATTTTAGGTTTTTTTTACAAATAATTTCTCAATATTGACTCAAATATGCAATTTTGCTTTAATTTTGACTGTTGTTTTTGTAAATCTATGACATTAAAATGAAAAAGGTGTTATTGCTCAAATCATTGTGTGTGTGTTCTGGGGTAATTTTGTTGTTTTTATTCATTTGTTTGTGAGATGTTGTTGCCACAGTAAGTATTGGGTGTAATAATGTAGTTTTTGACAGATACAGGTATGACAAAGCTTGAGTTTTTCAAATGTGATTTAGTTTTTTCATGTGTCTAATGTTTAGATTTTATTTCATCTATATTCCTGTTGTTATTTCAGTTTTTGGGGGATGGCTGTGTTTTCATTGTATGGCAGTGTACTGGAGGGCACCTAAATATGATTCTGCAAGATATATAAAAAAATAAAAGCTTGAATACATGAACCTGTGCTATTAACCTGAAGTTTGTTTTTAGACGCCTTATAAACATATAAGCCCAGATATTAAATCTCAATCTTCTACATCTGACACATACTTTACCAAGCAAGACATGATTTCTATGAGTTCCAAAAAGCTTGCCGTTCTCCTCCTGCTTCTCTTTCAAAGCAGAGGAAGAGGAAGAGAAAACACCTCTCCCCTTCTCTCTTTTAGGTTGTGATCAAACAGCAGTGACGGACACAGTGGGTGTCCCAGACAAAGGCAGCAACAATGCTTTGTTGAGAGACAAATGAAATGTCTCTCAACAAAGCATTGTTGCTGCTCGTTGCAAAAGCCGTACAGAAATACTGCTGGAATGAAAGAATAGTTTTTTTATTTAAAAGTAGAAGATGATCATTATCAGACAGTGCATCATGTTGGAAACCTCATCTATTTCTTGTAACAATTATAAAGTAGTATAGCAAAAGGTCAACGTGTTTTAATGCTGTGTTTCAGTCCAAACCGTGATATAACATCAAGTCCACTGCTCAGTAGTATCACATTATATACCTCACTTCATCGTGCCAGTTCAGGTAAACACTGACTCATTTCTTGTCAGATGAAATGCAGAACAGCAGCTTCTCTATTTCGACCAGTGACGACCACCTTGTCCTAAAGGGCGAAACTGCAAACAGTTTGAGGAAGTTCTCACATCCTCCTCTCCTTTCCTTTCCTCACCTACATGTTTCAATCCCAACCGCTGGCTCAGAGAGGATACACTGTTTGTATCTAGAATCAGCTCCTCTCTGCGGCAGCATCATATTGTGCAATCTCTGAGAAACAGCAACTGATCTCAGCTCAGAGGCCAAATGAAAGATGGTGTTCTCATGAGGAGATTCTATCTCTCCTGTATGTTTTTTATGAACCGAAACTTTAGAGACCACAAGGACTTAGATATCACCCACGCCCAGACACACAGGAGAACAGGTAAATACTTGTCTGGTGGGAAAATGAATCCCGTGGTAAGAAAGCGTTAATGTTCTGCTTTGCAATGAAAACCAACACAGTTCTCATAACCATCACAAGATGACAGGACAATGTCTCATTAAGGAAGCGACAAATTACAGTTCATGTTCACTGAGATCATTAAAATCACCCAAACTTTGTGATTCAACAGTTGATGTGGTTGGCCTTAACAATAAATGTTAAACTTAACATTAGACTACTCTTCTACAGCAGATAAGATTAGTTGAAAACCCATCCACATACCCTTCCTCTTTCTTTTTCTCTGTTGATTATGTAATTCAATAATAATTTCTACTACTAGCTTCTGAAATGTGAAGATTTGCTGCTTTTCTCTGTTAAAAATCACTGTAAAGGGGATAACTTTCGGGACTTTTAGATACAGAGTAACAAAATAAGCATTTTAAAACAGTTACTTCCGGCTCTGGGAAATTGTGATGGACATTTTTCCCTTTTTTATGGACCAAATTATTGAGCTTTTATTTGATTTGAGCTGATTCATCAAAAAAACAAACATATTAACAGATCAATTAATTATTAAAATATCAGTTACAGCCCCATGCTTACTTATCTACTAAACCTCATCCTCATTACTCCGGCTGGACTAAAATTCTATAGAGAGGCTGTGCTGTCAGTTTTAGGGTCATAGAGGTTCCAACAAAATGACCTCCAATTAATAATAGTTGTTAATTAGACAATATAGCACTGACTTATTTTATGTTAAACAAAGAGATGTCGGGTTGGATATTACAGGGTGGTGCCCATCCTGTTTCATTCCCTCCTTAATGTTTGTTGTTTTGTTGATGTTTTGCTGTTATGTAAGCACATTATTATTTTGTAATGCTATAGAAAAGTGAGTTAGAATACATCTCTTTCAAACCCTTGCATCTCATATGCAAGATACAAATCAGGGAGGGAAATCTTTCACGTCACTTTATGTCTTGTCAGACTATCATCTTAATTTATAAAACTCTTTTTCTCATTTGGTTAAACTTACATCTCAAAGTCCTGGAGCGCATGTTTAAAATAGACTCTAACATGTCTTTTACAATAGTTATATCACTTGTCATCACATATAAACACATTTCTTACAATGCAGTTTTTGTGTCACATTTCGTTCTGTGTCACTTATCAATTCAGACACCAATGTCCTTTATTCTATGCTATGGCTGTGAGAGAAAAAAAAAGGAAGTGGAAGTGGACCGGGGACGCACGTAACTGAGATATTGAACACTTCTAAATTCTTTGCATCATTGGACCACGTCTGCAAACAAACACCTTTTTAGATGAGGAAAATAGCGTGGGAAGAGGTTTCAGACAATATTGGCTCTCGCAAGATTTACATTAAACCACTGGACACAGTAGCCTAGTGTAGCAACAAATCGTAACAATGGAATAGACTATTGTATATATATATATGTATATATAAAATATAAGTGTATTCATAGTATATTCCTGAAGAGGTCGTCGTATCCCCAGTTGTGCGTGTACAAATGTTTACTTCCTGTCAGTTCTCTCTAGTGCAGCTCGGGTTAGGTCTTCCTGTTTTGCTTTGGAGAAAACGAGATGGTGCTAAAATTCTTCCACGTTTTGTTTTGCCAAACTGTCCCACCCCAGTCTCAACCTGTCACCCCCTTTGACCCACAGCCAAGGAGCTTTCTGTAATTATAGCTGAGGGTTGTCCTCCTGTAGAAGGAATGGAGAACAAAAACACTGGCTCACTGACAGAGAGGTGGTTGACGTCCCAATTAAATACATGTTTATACTAAACAGCTCAGCTTTAAGGTGCTATCATCCCTTCTGTTTCAGTTTGAGGGTGTGTTACTATTTTAGGGATTGCCTGCGTGTCTTTTAAACATGACTAGACAAATGTAATGTCCTGACGAGCTTCAGGGAGCACTCATCCATGATGCTGAGTACATAACACTGGGGCTTTTCATTGCTTTCTGTGCAGTGCCACAGGGCAAAGTGAAGCTGCTCCACTTCTACTTTAGTGGATTTATCTGGTCAGTCTCCTCCTTATATAAACAGCGCCCTCTACTGTCACCACATTCGTACTGTTCAAGTGGCCTGTTTTTTTATATATTAAATTATTTTTATATTCAGGACATTTCTCCTATTATTTAATGTCAAAGCACACCCCTGCCACAGAGTTTCTACTGTTTATCCCATCCAAGCAGTTTGTGTGTAATGCCAATAAACTTAATAAAGCTAACTTTCTTCAAGAGCATTGCTTGAGGAAGATAAATATGTATGTATTCTAAATGTCAGGATTGAGTAAACGAGTTTTAAAATAAAGACATATTTTTACAATGTTATTCGTGAATAGTTAATACAGTAATTTATCTTTGCAAAATACAGGATTTCTGTTTTGGTATAACCCTCCTCTGTCGGTTTGATGGAACATCAGAAATACCCCCGCCCCGTCTAAGAAATGGTATCGTCCAAAGATGGCAGCCTCCGTATGGAAGCGTTGTGTGACTGCAGCAGTCAAAGTTAAATGTTTATATCCGTCCCTTTCAGGTAAACACATCTCACGTCTGGCTACGAGAAAATTGTAGTTTTATGTTTAATTAGATGTATTTGTTTAGCTTTTGTTTATTTGGCCTTCATAGTTTATCTGGATATTTAGGCAAGAGGAGCTAAATGTCCCCAGTTCATGTTATTAGCTAACTGTATGTTGCTACATTAAATGGCTTCCTATAAAACTGAGGAATTCATCACACAGTTTGCTGTCGTTGAGATTTTTTAAAGTAATGTTAAATGTCCGATTAGAGTACGTGCAGTATTTGTATCTACATGACCTGGTTCACTGTTTCTCTTTGCAGCCAGAAGATGGCTGCTCTCAGCAGCTTATACTGATGCCAAAGTATTTGAGGCAAGAGAGGAAGACCCTCATAACCTGGGTAAGAGTGTAAACTGGTAATGCCAATGTTCACATGTCACATTTAATGAACAGCCGATAACAACTAGAGTCTCCAACGTGGATGGGGGTCAGGATTTAGGGCTTTTTCCTGGGGAACATATTTTGGCACCTAGTCCATAGACAGTATGTCACTATTGTACAATTAAACCATTTCTTTTATTACATGTAAGTAAATAAACATAGAGCCTGGGTTCAAATGTTCTTCATGTGACTGGGTGGGTTTCCTCACACAGTCCAAACAAAGGCGACTTGGAGAGGTGTGACTGTATTTCTATGTGTGTGTCTATACATGTTGCAGACTGATATAATAATAATAATAATAATAATAATTCATATTTTTGTTTTATGACAAAATAAACACTAAAGTAAAGCTTGATTTGTTATATAGAAAAAGTATTTGTCTTTGTCTGGGCATTGGTGCTGAAACTCAGGTATTATAGCAGCGCCTGTATCAAAGTCCTACTTTAATCGCCAGTTACACTTGTGACATGTAGCTGACATGCATCCACATCCAGACTTATTGATTGCAGGTTACTTCATTTCAAAAGAATGAAAACATGCAGCAGTCCAGCACCAAATGTTAGTGTGTGTGCACTCGATCGACACAAGGTGGCAGTCTAACACTGCAGCAGCGTCAGTGTGCACTGATTGGTAACTGTTCAGTACGTTGGATATAATTACACCTCACACAGCCTACCATGGCTTAAATAAAAAAAAATCAGTAACCAAGGAGATGGTTCAGAACTGACGACGTAGCATTTGAAACAATCAACCAAACAACCAATTTACTTTGGTGCTGCTTTGTCCCATGCAAGTGTGTCACATTGGCATGTAAAAAGACAATCTGAATAGTTTGTCTATTACATAATAAACTTTATAATTGTCTTGTTGGCTTGTATTTATTCTTTTTTTTTTTTTTTTTCACTTACAGCTGTACTGGCCACAAATATGGACAGGATATATGAAAGAAATTTCCCAGTTAGCTCTCTGACTATGTCACAGGTAAGCAGGATCTAGATTTAATCAGCCTGTATTTTGAAGTTTGAGATTAACCTGTCGCTGAACAATCAACGAATAAGTTAGGAATTTTGGGGGCAGAATGGGCAACGTTGTCAATAAGTATTTGTATTTTCTGTTTCAGTTTGTTGACAACATTTCATCTCGAGAGGAAGTTGATCAAGCAGAGTACTACCTTTACAAGTAAGAGTCATTTCTACCCTGTTTCTACTCTTTCTGCATCTTCATTTCTGCGTCGGGTGTCTTCGGCTTCCTTGGTTTTGTGTGGTACCAACTTGTGTGCTTTCCTTGGAATGGACTGTCTGTTTGTTTTGTCTGTTTTGGTTTATGTTCAGTCACATGCTTTTCTTTGTTTGGGGCAACTCCAGAACTTTCCTGTTTACTCCTTCCTCTGGAATCTGCACCCATTCTTGTGTTTACAAGATTTAGTATATTTCCCAATTGCACCCTTCAGTCACATCACATTAATTATGAGAATTAAAGAACTATCTTTCCACTTTGGGCAGTTTGTAAATGTTAATTATTATTGCTAACACATTCAACTGTTTTCCATGTGTTTGGTCTTTTGTTAGTAGTGCTGATTCTTCAAATTAGCTATTTGCTCTTCTGGTGGTTCAGCAACTGAAATAGTTTACCACAGACTTGTGACATTCAAATGTGGTCTCTTCTCTTCTCTTCCGCACATCTTTCATATAATTTTATCTTGCACGCTGGTAAAGCAGAACCGTGATGGATGTATAAAAAAAGAAACACGTCATGTGTGTGTTTTTAATCCCTCCAGGTTTCGTCACAGTCCAAACTGTTGGTACCTGAGAGACTGGACCATTCATACTTGGATCAGACAGTGTCTTAAATATGGGGCCAGGGAGAAGGCCCTGCACACACTTAAAAACAAGGTACACGGCACATTAGAATCACTCCATTTATTGTTAAGACGACAAACTAGACACAGGCTCAACATTAGAAGACTCTTTGGTCAATGTAAAGGAGGCCCATCTTTATAATCAGAAAGGAAATCTGACCAGAGGCTCCTGATCAGGGCTGACAGCTGCAGCTATCTGGCAGTGTGAGCAATCCCAGATCCAATCTTAACCACCCAGATGCATTTTCAAACAGATCTGAGCAGCACAAATGACATCAAACATGTTTGACATTTTCAGCCCAGCATGTGTACGGTTCCTCGATTGAGTTGTAGTATCTGGGAATCGCTGAATTATTCCAAAAGCAGCAACGTCTACGGGTCATTCAGTATAGTGCCTGTTGTTGTTGTTGTTGTTTTGATTGGTATCATATTACTGGAAGATTAGAGGTCTCGATGTCAGTTATGCATTATTGTGCAGGAAATCAGCAGTTGAATTGTTGTGTGTAAGAAACCGTCTTTACCAAATCATGTTGGGTAAATAGTCGATGTTCACGGATGAATAACATAAACAAATTCATGCTATACATGTTATGCTACATATTCTCTCTCTGTGTGTGTGTGTGTGTGTGTGTGTGTGTGTGTGTGTGTGTGTGTGTGTGTTAAATGTGTGTCATTGACAGCTTCAAGTATGTTTTGTGTACAGTGTTTCACTTGTGTAATAACTTCCCGTAGTG
>JAVQJD010017827.1:0-79510 GCA_036023655.1 Nannoperca australis | reverse complement strand
AGGGGTCTTGGAAGAACTACTGTCATCTTCAGAAAGATTGTCATCTTCATCTTTGTCATCATCTTCATCCTCACTGGTGTCTATAAAAATATTTAAAAAGTTAGTTTCCAATGCATATGAAAACATGGCAAGAATAACTACAGTTTGATACTTGACCATTATTTTGTATGCTGTATAAAATTAAAAGCCTAATATTTCCCTTCTGCTCAAACCTTTTTCTCCATTTCACTCTTCCTCATTCTCATTGCTGTCTTTCTCAATGTCCTCACTGTCAGATGGGATTTGCCTAACATGCTGATCCTGTGCATCCTGCTCTTTTCTTCCATAGAACAATCTTACATCCATTTTCACAATATGTAAAAGAAGTGAAATTAAATTGAAATACAACATTTAATACATATTTAGAACTTATATTGTGCAAAAATACATGTGATATTGTGTGATAAAAATGTAAACACATTGTCAGCAAAAACATTCTTGTAAAGTACCTCTTATGGCACAACGTTGCCCCAAGGCAACAAAAAGAAAAATAGAATTTCTGAACATGCACAATAAAAAAATACTTAATAAAATTGAAAAAGACCTTCTCTAAACCTTCATACACACACACACGTGTTTTATTTACAATTTGTCATTTTAAATAACATTACTAAAGCAAAAATTCTTACCTTCTTCTCACACCATGTGCTCCTGTGGCCGTGTGTCCGAAAAGGAAGACCCGCCTTCAAATGATGCTTGATAGTGATTCCAACACCTTATTGGACTGTTCTTTGATACTTTTGGGACCATTTTGATTGGTGGCAATCATAAAAAAATATATGTACTGGGCATGGGGTTTAAGAAATCTTTCCGTTGCCTGAGGGCAACGCTGTGCAGTAGAGGGTTAGGATTTATGTTATGCTTGCCTGACTAGTAGCTATGTTCTCATAATATAGCTCTATGATGTTACCACCAGATTTTGCTTGTTTTTTTTCCTTTTCAGATCCTATATAACTTGTTCCTTTATATGCTTATTGTCTTCTTCTTACTCTGATTAATTGTGGGTGAAGAGGTAGGAGCTACATATACAGTATGTACAATATTAACAACAGATAGCAATACATTTGTTTTCCATACATTGTTGTAACACAATTATTCTTTTACAGATTGTCAAAAAAGCTGGGAAGCTGTGATTGGCTTCTCATCTGTTTTGCCAAACAGAAGTATTATTCATGAAACCAAAGAACAGTTGAAGGAAAAACAGTGGATGTATGGAAAACTGATTGATGACTAACTTTGCTTGGAAGACAAGCTTGCCGAGTGTACACACATCAGCCAAGTTATGACTTCACTGTATAGATAATAAATGGACTTACAGTTACTTATTGATTATGTTCCTCCCAATGTAATGAATGCTGTTCTTGGAGTCAATGTGGCCTGTGTTTCATTTTCTGAGCATTTCTCATTTACAGTAAATCATGAACAGTTGTCACCCATTCTGAATAAGGTCCTCGCTTTGTTGCATACTTTACTGACAGATCCTCACCATCACCATCACCAACCCTCAACCAATCATAATGGCAATTCAGAGTAAAATAACTGTGTCGGAGTCTGAAGATGTGTTCAGAGAGAATGTTTTGCTTCTCAATGCAGGGAGACTGTACTTAATCAGTGGACACCATTTGTTTTTATTACAACACAGGGCATTTCTTCTTTATCGGTAGATGATGCATCGTGCTTCTTGTTGTATTCTTCCCCATCTTCTTCTTCAGATACTTCCTCCACTTCTAAGTCATTGTTCTCTTGTTCCTCCAGGACATAAAATAAAATAAGGTCTACGACCTCCTGGGCACTGAAACGTGCACTCATTGATTCAGCAAAGAGAGAACTAGAGGTTCCGTCGTCTGCAGCACCTTTATAGCAGGTTTATTTTGTCTGAATCCTATAGGGGGCTGCAGGGGGCTGAAGCCAATCCCAGCTGATTGACTGGACTGGAGAGGTCACCAATCAATCACAGGGCTGACACATAGACAGGGAACGGTTTCTGTGGGTTTTTTTAGTGCAAAATTATGATTTTATAGTTGCTGGTCAAAATGACCATAAGACAATCTTTGTACCCTGGTGTTGTGCAGTTTTTATAGAAGTATAAACAAAGGCAATGTTTCACCTTTTAGTCACTTTAGGAAAAAGCCAAGTTCAAGTTGAAAAAAGATAATTAAGGGGTTTTCTCTGCTGTTAAACATAGTATCCCCTGAGCTTAGGACAACACGATACAAATAAATGCAAATTTGCCCTCTGCAGTGCAAACTGTGGTGAAGATGCATTGTACCAGCTGGAAATATTTACACTGGGAAAATTCATCATTTCCTTTTAGGGCTTTAAGAACGCACTTAATGAACACAATAAAGCTACAGGAAAAATGGGGAAAGAGTGGAGGAAAAAAACTAGTCTAAGCTTTCCACACACACAAACTAAATGTACCACAAAATGTTACAAATCACTCTCTCTTCAGTGGAAGCAGCCATTAACAATGACAAAGATTATAGCTGAGTCTTAGAGAAGGAAGTGTCATTGAAATACATTGTTAAGTTTTACATTTGCCAATGATGCGAAGTAGCATCTGTCCATTTTTCTGCCACATCAAAGTTCTTCACATGCTCCAGTCATGTTTATCTACTGTCATGATCCATGGACTCTGTGTGGACTTTGTATATTTCTGGTTTAGTTTCCTGTTTTATTTTGTAATCTGTGGCCTGGCATTTGTGTTGCTCTCTTGACTTCCTGTCCTTGTCTGTTTCCCTTGTTTGATTGCACTCACCTGTGTCTCATTGCTCACCTGTTTCTGTTTCTAACGTTTGCCCCTGGTCTATTTATACCGGTTGTCTTTCTTTGTTTTGAGTCAGTTAGGAAGTTAGGGACTGTGAGCCTTCAGCCCGCTGGGCCCATGGCTGCGGCTTTGCGTGAGGGCATGTGGCTGGTCAGATTCTCGGGGGTATGCGGCAGTCACAGGGGAGGTTGTTGCCAGGGTTCCTGACGTCTTCGCCAGCCTCCACTGCCCAGCACCCCAGTTTAGTGTCTGTTCAGCTGCAGACTCCTCCGCAGCTTTCGAGTCCTGTCCAGCCGCAGCACCCTCTCGTCCCTGCTGAGCCGCAGGTCAGAGAAGAAGAAAAAACTAATAAGTGAAAATTGCTGCTGAAGTGATTGGATGGAAACAAGAAGTCTTTGACCCTACAGGTAACACCACTGCTTTAAAGGGGACTTAACTGTCAGCTGCTGAGCTAAATTAGATCACAAACTCTACAGACCTTTTGACCCGAGGCTGAAAAAGGGCTTTGGTAACTTTCAAAAGTAATTGAAAATAAGGTTTGATCATTACCTAACATGAGTCATGAATGCATGGGAAAAGTGAGCCAAATAGACAGAAAGTAAATAGTCAGATAGCTTTTCCAGCTGCCTCTTAACATTGCCACCTGAATGCGGTTTTGAAGACAACTTTTCAAAGGGCTCCTCTGCTGGGAAAAACTCTGAGCCCGTCCCACATGCTGCTCCTGATGGCTTTGTTACACAGGCTCGGGTTAACCCATGCCGGATTACTAAATGGGCTCCATCTGACTTTAATTATGGCAAACATCACAAAACCACAGGATGTTAGGAAGATCAAACACGCTGAAATGGCTTATGGGACTGCTGATACACTTTAATACGTAACAGGAAGAAAAGAAGAAGAAGACTCGTCAGGGATTGAATGTAAGTGGATGTATTTTACATCAATACATCATTAGCACATTCATTTTCAGACAATAGAGTAGAGCTGGCCAATGATGTCAAAATTTCCATCATCATGGTTCCAGGAGTCGCTGCGCTCTTCGTTTGTTTTACCCAGATATCAAAGTAGTGGAGGTTCCAGATGATGCCGCTCATTCGGTCAATAGGGCAATTTACAATAAAAGATGAATGGATAGATGTTTAATTTGCCTTCTGAAAAATGACAAATCATGGGTGCAAGGCAGCCTACAGTAAAGCCTTAACTTAGAAAGGAATAAGTATATGTGAAAAAAAGAAACACACTCAACTCTTATTTCTGTGTGCGCTTCAAAAATGATACATACTGTGAGGCAATTAAAAGGTCTGCAATTACTGATGCAGATGTTACATTAATATGCAAACACACTTTTAATGATAATATTAATACGCTGATGTTTAGCATGTATAATCACCATCTTAGTTTAGTGTGTTAATTTAATTCAATTGTATTTATATAGCTCCATATCATAAATGTTATCTCAGGGCACTCTATCGCATGGAGCAGGTCAAGACCAACTTCCACACACAAAGACCCAACAATCCCACCATGAGCAGCACAAGGCGACAAGGGCAAGAAAAACTCCCTTTTAACAGGTAGAAACCTCAAGCAGAACCAGGCTCTAGGTGGGTGGTTATCTGACTCGACCAGTTGGGTTGAAGAAGGGGGGGGGTCAGGAGAGAGAGCAGGAGGAAGGAGAACATACAGTAGTACAGGGGAGTAACAATAATAGCAACAACGGCGGTCGAGCAGGAACACAGGGGCAGCAGGTGCAGCCACAGATCCAGACTCTACAGAGGAGGCAGAAACACCTGCAGAAATCTTTAGAAGGAGAGAGAGAGGGGGACGAGAGAAGGACACAGCTAGGGGAAGAAGGTGGATTAGTAACAAGCATTAATGGGATATGAGTGTGTACAAATGGAGAGGAGAGAGAGGAGTTCAGTGCATCCTACGAGTCTCCCGGCAGCCTAGGCCTATAGCAGCATAACTAAGGGGTGGCTCAGGGATTACCTGAGTCTATAAGCTTTATCAAAGTGGAAAGTCTTAAGCCTACTCTTAAATGTGAGGAGGGTGTCTGCCTTCCGTACACAAACTGGAAACTGGTACCACATTTTAGAGACTCTAGGAGCCACAACGAGCCCTGCATTCTGGGAGCGCAGTCCTCTAGTGGGGTAATAAGGTGCTATGAGCTCTTTAAGATATGATGGTGCCTGACCTTTAAGGGCTTCGAAAGGATTTTTAATTCTATTCCGGATTTTACAGGGAGCCAGTGTAAAGAAGCTAATATTGAAGATGACAGATGTTGGTGGCTGGCTCAGACAGGTCTTGTGGCAGCCGGCAGCACACATACAGACTTCAAAATGCAGGGATAATTTCTGCCCTGAGGGGTGATAGTATGAATATTAATGAAAATATGAAGCTGCCCGGGGTTTATGAACCATTTGGAGCCACAACAGTCTCCCCCGTGTGAACAGATTGACAGAATTAAAATGTGATTTGTAGATTCAAGCAATAAAACAGGATTAAGACACAATTTGTGGCCACTTGAGCATATAACATGTGGCATTTTAATTTAACAGACCAGCCTTTCAAAAGAAACTTTTTCTGATGTTTTCATATTGGGTTGTGGTTATTTCAGGATCCCTTTAATTATATTGCAGTATGTCTTCATAGTGTATCTTAAATCCATCTAAAATGCTATTAAACCCACACAACTTGCAATTAGATTAGATTGTGATAACTTGTATGTTAAATTGACATTTTGCCCAGAGGGTGGCACGAGAAGAAAGTTCACAGATGAAAGAAGATGCCAACGTTTTAGCTTTTGAAGGCATGGCTTTTATCAGTACATTTAATGGCAATCTTCCTCTTTGATTTAGATTTTTCTTAACATGTTTTGGCTGGATAGTGGCACCAGAGGAAATATCAGGAGTTCACCAAAAACTCTATGATTCATACTCTATGGACTATGAATATCCACAGCAAATTTGATCAAAGTCTGGCCGTCGAAATGGTGCTGGAGGGAAGGTCAAAGGGTCATCAGATTCATTATGTACCATACACATGTGGGAATTTGCTCAGTAGTTATCTAGATGTTGATGATGATAATTTGTTAAAACCATGTCTGGATTTTTGGTTGTATTTTGGAGGAAATGGATGCTATCCCCCAGTCTTTGCTGTCAAGACACAGGAGTCACAGTATCTAATATGCACATACAGTACTGTATATAGCTTGTGTTGGATGCTTGTCTGTGCAGAGAAAGCCAATTGTGTTTTCAGGTCCAGATATGATCAAATGCAGCACAAACAGGCATCCTCCAGCATAAAGAGCCATCCGTGCTGGAGACAGGACACCCACTCATAACAACTCAACATAAAGAAGAAAATGTTTCCACATTATCAACCAAAACAAAATCACACAATCAAATACTCCGTAAGTGCTCCAACAGTAGCTCCACAGTGAGGAATGTAGTGCTGGTTTCTAAAAGAAAAAAGGAAACAATTCTGAGGTCTTCTAAACTGGGATTGTCTCAGTTGCTATAGCAATGGTGGAAGACGATCACATACTGTCTGTGAGTTTATGTCTGGCGCTGACAACATTTAGTGGCATACCTCAGGTAACACACATACAGTAGACACAAATAGGTTTCTCATGGAATCCATGTTTGCAGCGACTTAAAAACATAACCGGTTTAGGATAAACCAGCTTATTGTCTCTATTCTCTCTGTCTACGTTGTTTGGCGTAAAACTCACTTTGTCTTTGTGTGACTCCTTCTCTAGCACACATGCAAACACATTTGTCCCACTTGACACATCCCTTCCTGCTCTTACCCCCCTCTCTCCTCTCTGCCCTGGCATCCTTTCCCTCTCTTTCCCGATCACTTCCCAGCTCTCCAGCTGTGATCAGACACTATTTCACATGAACACCTGAGTCTAGATCTGAGGAATTGGTGAACATCCCTTCACACTCTACCTCTGCTGAGATCACTATCAATATCCTGAATTTCCGACTTTTGAATCTTTGCCTGCATTTGCAGTGTCATGCCTGCAGCTGTTTTGCAAAATGCATCAGGGACAGAAGAATAGTTCATGGTGCATCTGATGGTTTGAGGGTGATTCATCTCTAGGTGCAGAGGCAGGAAGCTGAGGTGATGCAGGAGGTTTATTACTGTACAATATGTTCCCTGTGGTGTTAAAATGAGCAGAAAATAATGTTACTCTGCAGTCTGCAACTTAGAAAACTCAAAAATACCTCTGTTCTTTGTTTACTATGCATTCACCCACCAGAAGAATGCTTCGCCTCTATTTGTTTGCCCATTACACAGCTGAATTTCCTTGGATGAAAAACCCATTAGGTGGTTTATGTAAAGACACAACAGCTGCCTATTTTTATTGTTCACCAGCAAGACAGAAAAGTCCAGTAATTACATGCCTGTGACTTCTGTTTGCCAAAATTTGTCCTGTGAAATGTCTCTGTGAAATAACTCTGGAAAGGATATATACAGTATTTCCAAGCTGAATTTGGAGGTTGTGAGCAACATGCACAGCCAGATGTTTGAGCTCAACAGTCTCTGTCGGAGGTTAAAAGCTACATACACATTTTAGGATTAACTTGTTTCATCATAAAATGATCTTTAAAATGTTTCACAATTCAGCCACACTTGGAGTACGTACTGCAAGAGCACCTGAATAATTCATTTTTCTTCATGTTCACTTTCATTCAAGCTACACGCATTTGACAGCCTCTTTTTTCTGACACACATTTCATGCTGCGATGACATCAAGTTGAGAGGATGAGTGGGACGTTTATAGGGAGTGTTTCGGCTGGCACTTACTTGAAATGTTGTCATATTTGTCCAAGCAGTACATCATGGAGATCAGGGTGAAACCTGACAATTGAGAGTTGAAATATACTGACATGAATCAGGACAGTTAATGGTCTCCTTGTCAGTCACGCAGTCACCTCATTAACCCTTGCTGAGAGAGCGTAACTGAACAGGCTTTAACAGGATTTTATGGAGACAGCTGCATCCAGGGAGATCACTTTCCTAGCCATCCACACTCAGGACCACCTACTGAAGGCTTAACATCCAGATTGCTCCAGTCCTGTGAATCAATTTGGTTTATAGCCAGTGGTCTTTTAAAATCTGCAGCTAAGAAATAATCCAGCATCCAGGTTCATTAAATTTAAGTGCAGCCTGCATTAAATGCCTCCACGTTTTGGCACAGCCTGAGTTCAGCATTTTCTATCTTCCACGTTTTTTGGGGGCTAGCACAATTAGGACTCTTACATTGTCACTAGGCTGCTGTAGCCCTTAAAGGGCAGAGAGCAGGCTATCACAAAGGACAAGCTTCCACTCACTACACAAGCCCTGCGTGTCATGGTTGACCTTTCCTTTCGATCGCACTGTCTTAACTGATTAGCTTTTCTCAGTGGCAGATGCACCACAGCTTAGCGCCGCTGTCTAAACTCTGATAAAAACTTGAGCAAACTCATCTACTCTGGCACAACAGCTGAGTATGAAGGGGTGGTGGGCTGATAGCTGTCCTCATCTTCAGTGCCGTATTCTGACCGTCCTTGAACTCACTTGCTCTTTGAGGGCAGCAGATAACTCCTATCTTCAGATGTGTTAATTGGGCTTTTCTGAAGGAAGTAAGCATATTAAAATAGTCTGGGGGCTCGCTGGCAAACCAGACCAAAGCCTCGGGAAATCGCATGTGATTCAAGCTGACCTTCATCTAATGTGCAGTCTGGGGACCATACAAAGCTGGGCCAAATTAACTTTGCCTACACTGGCACAAAAAATACACAGTGCCACAACATTTCAGACTACCCACAGAAACACACTTGAGTCGAAAAATGTGGTGCATAAATTTATTTCAACATATATTAACATTTTGTTCATTCTTTTTTTGTTTTGTTAAAGACACAATACATACAGTATTTACATTGGATTCTACAACAACACTTGCTGGCAGAAAACAGTTAGATCATTGGATCAGGATAAACTGGGTGAACGGAAGGCTACTCCCTAGAGCTTCAGTAAAACTTGATATAATTTGACACCTCATCATTAAACTTGACAATTCCTGTCATAACAGTCAATGAGAAACACCATTGCAACAGCTGACAGTAGTTTAATGATGCTAAAGTCTACAAGAAGTTTAACAGAGCCACAGCTGCTCAGATGAGATCATTGTGTGAATGATGTTGCTTCATGCTATGATGCGTCAGGTTATGATACGTCATGTTCTGATGCGTCACGTTATGTCATGTTATATTGTGTCATGTCTATTGTGTCTAGTTATGATGCGTAATATTATAAAGTGCCATGTGATGAAGTACCATGTTATGATGCGCCACATTATGATGCGTCCTTCGTCATGCTATGATGTGTCGTGCTATGATGCGTCGTGCTATGATGCTTTACATACTGTTGCGTTAATTAACATTTTGCAGGATGTTACGCCGCATGACATTAAGTCACATTATGTTGTATTAAGTTATTTTGAGTTGCGTTACATTGAGTTTCATTACTTTATATGACCTTATGCAAACCGTCCATCTAATCTCAGAATAGCAAGATGTAGTCCAGGGCTAATTCACATTCACTACAATCGACTTATCTTTTGAGGGATCCTGAGGCAGCCGGCATCTTAGCTTACAATACATTTGTACTAATGACAAGTCTTCAGCCTCAATCAGGTCACCTTTGTAGAATCTAGAGTAAGGATGGAAAGAGAGAGGAAATGATAGGAACCATCAACAGCTTCGATTATGTCTGATGAGACTGGATAAAGACTTTGGTCTGCGAACTGGCTCATAAAATACAGGAAAATGTGTATCTGCACAACTGTGTCATCCAGTATAATAAGCTAAGCAACAGTCATGAGGAGCTGTGGGTGACTGGGAGGGGGGTTGGTGACCAGTTGTTTTATTTGGGCTCAATTAGACTTGATTTTCAAGAAGAGAACAGAAGCCGAGCCAGAGGAGCACCGGCACTGTCACTATAGCGACAGAGCTGATGGGCTGTCATGGGAAGAGTGGGGAAATAAGGAAAGTGAAGACAAGCACACACTCACACACACAGACAGACACGCACACACCTGACTGATATAACAGTAATGCAATTCAAGCAAGAAAAATAATGGTAATGAGCACGCATTGAAGCGCTCACACTGAACATCTTGAGCTTTGTAGATGCTTTCATAATTAGAATTAAGTATTTGGAAGCTGTAGCTGTGTGCTGTTCAGGATCATCAGCTCACAGAACATCAATGGCTGACACGCAGGTCATCCCTCCAGACGATAAACACCTGGGTGCTGTTGTTTGAGTGATACATTTGGATGAATTCCCAGAGAGAGGCAGGAAGATGGTATTAAAAGCGAGCATAGGGAGTGCAACAACATCTTCTGTCAGGATTGTGTGTTAATGTTGCATCTTGATATTGAATACTGAAACACCTTTTGTGATGCTGCGAAATTTATTTTGTAAAGCGACGGCCTGAAAAGTAGCCCTCGGTGGCTTTAACTGATTGAATGAAGACAGAATGTGCCGTAACTCATTGACAACCAGGAAGCACGATGATTTTACACAGGAAATGGATCTTGCTTGTGAGAAGGTGACAGGAAAATGAAGAAATGAGTGATGTCCAATTTGTGTGTCATACCTGGGTCAAGACAACTTGGTCCAGTTCAGATAAAACCCAAAACAAGAAAAGAAAAAAAGAGAAGAGCAGCTGCTACCGTGTTATACATTGTGATAGGCTCTAGATCGTATTTCTGTACTATAATTTGTTGTGATATACTGTACATTCTGTCATATTTTGTTGCTACATACAGTGCATTGCCCCGACAGTAACTGTAAAACCCTAAAACCCCTTTCCCTGTTGTAGAAAATTAGTATCGCTACATAATTGGAACTACCTGATATTACAGTGCACTCCTAGAAATATCAAATTATTTACAATATAGAGTTATACTTAGAGTTCTCCTCCTTTACAAAAATCTTGTGCTTTAGCATTTGAAACACGCACACATACACATCCAAACACACAGAGAAGATAGAAAAGAAACAATAAAAAGACATTTCTTCTCCTCTTCTTTGTTCACCACCCTTTTCACTCAGAAAATGTACAATCCCTGTACTCTATTGTGTTACACTGGGAATGAATCTCATTGAGAGCAGTTCAAAAGTGGCTGTTGTGTTTTCTAGCCTGTCAATGGATTTCCATTAATAATAAAACAGGAAGTGACCCACTGAAGTGTCCTGAGGTGATGCCTATCACTGAGAATACGTCTCTTAAGTCTAGACACCTACATGAAAAGACATCTCGTACAAACTGCTACATTTAGGTTTCCTTTTTTTTCTCTATTTTCTCTTTATAATACTTTTATGCATTGGAAGTCGGCAGGAAGTCTGAGAAATGGCAGTGTAATGTAGTTGCGTAGATCGCCCCTAGGTCACCAGCCTCTGACTGAACAGCATCACCTGATCAGTATTGGCCTCCACGGAGCTTATATTCTTAGAGAAATAAACCCTATTAAAGAGACATGGAGTGATGAGTGAGACAAGACAGAATCTGTTTTTATGGAGTATCTAATTATATAATCATTAGCACCACCACCAGTGTATGGGCAGAAAACACAAATATCTGGACGGCAGAATAAGCAGCTGAGAGGAGATCAGCGGACTTTTAAACACTGCCTGCGTTGGCTTCTCAGCTTGGGAAGCAGTCTTTGGTCACAAATCAAAACCTAGATGGCATTGTGCCAATGATAAGCTGTCCAAGTCTGTACTGCTGATTGATGACGTCCATTTCCACAGCCCAGGGATGTGTTCCTGAGCTTCTCTTTCACGGTTAAAGTACATCTCCTGTTTTTCACTGGAGTCTCTGTGGTAGTAATTAACACCTCTTCACAGCTTGTTATTACTGTGAAAAGCCATCAACTCGCCTCTGCTAACATTAGTGTGGTCACACACAGATTTCGATGGCAGTTGCCATCACCATCTGGCTTTTGTTCTTGTCTCGGCCTGGAGACTGGTGCTGTCCGGACTCCTCTCTGGGAGATAACGGGTCGGAGAGGACACTGCGTTTGAGGGGTGCCGGCCGCAGGCAGGATGTTCCCGGAGGGGTGGAGGGCTCAGGGTGTCTGTGGGAGGAACGCGAGGAGGTGGAGGACGAGGAAGAAGTGTAACTGCCGGTGCACACTCCCGAGCTTGACCTCTCACCTCTCTTGGCTCGGCAAGACGCCCTGCGCCTGAGCTCGCTGACCAGCTCGTACTTGACAAAGCAGAAGACGTCCTTGACTCCACAGCGTTTTTCCGGCTCTGCGGCAAGGAGCCTCTGGAACATGCGCAAGGCATCGTCAGTGAAGCGGCGCCACTGGGACGGGTAGGTTCCCACAGGACACCCTGCTTTCTGCCAACGTCGAAACTCCTCGTAGAAGGCGTCGGCCGGCAGCGCTGCCTCCCAGGGGAAATTGCCGGTCAGCATACAGAAGACCAGCACGCCGAACGCCCACACATCCAGACTGGCGGTCACGAGGAAGCCCTCAGCGCGGCTTGCGCGGCACACCTCCGGTGCCGTGTAGGGGATGGTGCCACTCACCCGTTTCACGCGGCAGCCGACGCGTCTGGTCATCCCAAAGTCGGCCAGTTTAATGCGGCGGCACTCGCGGTCAAATAGGAGCACATTCTCGGGTTTGACATCCCGATGCACCAGGTTTTTACTGTGCATAAAGTCCAGGGCCAAGCCCAGCTGTTGCATGCAGCGTTTGACCATTTCCTCTGGCAGACCCACCTGAGAAGAAGAGAAAGTGGGTCAGTTTCAGCTTCAATTTCAGCTTTTATTGGTCACATGTAGGTTAACATGGGGTCAATAATACCATTAAATGAAAACAGGTCAGCTCAGCAATAAGGGCAATGGTGGCTATGACAGCACTAGTTAAGGAACATAAAATAAGACAAGAATAGAATATAATGAGAGACAGAAGAGAGAATGTATATGGACGATTTTGATTAATGCAGTTTAAAACACACAGTACATTGTGTAGGAGGTGAGACTGTACTTTACTGTTAAAAGGAATAGGTGATGGTTATATTAAGTGGAGGCATGAAAGTACAGGGTGAGAAGTGTCACGCTCCAAAGAGGAAAACTGAAACAAAATATTCTCCACTGCAACCATTTTTAATGAGTCTTTAGAAGAACCTTGAAGTCCCAGCACATCAACTGGAATAGCACTAAAGCAAAGTGAGAGCTCAGTGCAGAGAGAGAGAACCGGGACGGAGACAAAGCTCCAATCCCAGGAGAGCTTGTTAAAACCGCTGTGTCTGAACAAGGAGACTGATTGGAGCAGCTCTGGCTGAGTGAGGACGGTGACTGGTGGAAGGAAGGATGTTAGCTTTACCTGTGGGGGGATGATGTCGAAAAGGTCCCCAGCGGGCGCATATTCTTGTCCAAATACATAGCTGTCCTCCGTCTCAAAAAGCACGTCCAGGACTTTGATAATGAAAGGGCTGCAGCTAAGTGAGCCTGTTAGACTGTACTCTCGCAGGAAACTCTTGAGCTTCGTCTTGTTCTTGGTAACAAACTTCAGTGCCATTTTGTTGCCTACAAAAATCAGATATAAACATGTAGAAAATTAGACAACAATGAAGCTCTGGTGTATTGAACCTGTACATCAAATAAGCACTGCCAACATTTTACTATCCAAAACATTTAGAGCAGGTTGGAAATGTTACCTGACACTCGAAGGGAGCAGAGACATTTCCAACTATCCAACCCTGACTTTGTAACAACTGCTACATTCATATAAACATGTACAGTGAATTAATCTCACCTCCATTACACACATACAACCAGCTGTTCGTGATCACAGCTGCAGAAGAACAGAGGCTCTTTAGTGCGCACGCAGCACTTTTAATCTCTGCCACCCTCTCACTTTTTTACAATGCTTAGTTATACCACTTCCAGTCTGAGCCAACTCTCTAACCTTGATATTCTTACAACCAAAGATTATATAGTAGACCTAAAAAGAAATCCTTAACAAACCCTTTTAACTGTGCTGATATTCATTTCTCGGCACTGTGCCTTGAGCCTTTATGCTGATTTGCCATAACTGGTTATCCTCATAATGTGGATTTCCAAAATACATTTTTTGTATTCATGCTTTTTTAGATGATTGACAACTAATAAGACAGGGTTAGTGGACATTTAAACCCCTGATGCCTGATGACCATCTCACCCTGCGTCCGGTGTGCCACCAGGTCCACCTTGCCGTACGTGCCCTTCCCCAGCTCACGGATATGCTCATATTGCTTGGCAACGTCTGCTGCCGACAGCGAGGTGATGGCCAGGGCCTGCATGTCCTCCACGGGCACCCCTCCGCAGTAGCCCATCTTGGATGTAGGGGAGCCTCCGCCGCTGCCCACCCGTCCCGGCCCAGATGGAGAAAGAGACAGGCTCGCCTTGACGCTGTGGGGCAGACTAAATGAAGGGGAGAGAAAACTGCTTAGAGCCAGGGTTTTCTTTTCTGCTATAATGATGGCAGGAGATATAAATGTTATGCATGTTTGTGTTAATGACAAAATGCTCTTGAGTATCTTTATGTTTGTTGGTGCACATCCATATATTCTTGCCTTGTACATTGTGTCCCAAAGGGTGGTTAAATCAAGAAGGCTTTAACAGACCTTCATTTCCATACAATCAGTTCAGGGAAGGCATCAACAGGGGAAGTGTTTTCAGTAAATGTATTGGACTTCCTGCTGTCCCTCTAGATCACTCTGGCCAGCTTTCAGCTATGGCTGGTCTCAGACAGCACTTACTGGCAGACAGCTATGGGAAAATCAATACGGCCAGGTAGAAGGACTAACAAATGGAAACAAATGGAGAGAGCTGACAGCTTTAAGGTGTATACATGCTGTTAAGGCATGCTATCGATCATCTGTGACCACTCTGAAGTGTTCTTACATACTACACTAGGATAAGTGAGAATGAAGGGTTGCTTGGATTTGCCTGGGAAACACATTTCGTTTGCAGAACTGTTCTAACAAATTCAGTCACATTGCTAAAGCTGAAAAAAGGGAAAAGAAAGAAAATACTGCAACAGAAAAGTTAATGCTGATTTTCAAAATGGCCAAGTTGGAAATAGGTCAAACTGATCCTGGGAGGGAAAAATATAGCTGCTTTAATAGCAAACTCAGATGGAGTCAGTCCTAAATGTGACAAATAAAAAATCAGAGATGAGTGACTGTGTATGTAAGCGTTGGTACAGTGTTTGAGCAAATGGTAAGTAAAATGAAAGACAACTAAAGCTATTGAACAAACTGCACAAAATGGACCTTGTGAGGAAATGAAGTGGATCGGACTAATGATCTCACCCATTGTCTCTGTCTCTGTTCAACCCTCCTCCCAACACACACACAATCAAATTAAATCATCCAATCATGCACAGCACGCACACATACGCACACTAATAGGCATCAAATCAGCGCAAACAATTTTGCTGATGGCCTTTTATCATCCATCATTCAAAGACAACAGCTTTGCTCTTTGTTCTTCTCTCCCTGCAGCCAGATTCCCAGCACCACTGGATTAAACAAGAGCATCACAAATATGTCTGTGATGAGTGTCAGGTGCATTTTAGGGGGAAATAGAGCCGAAATAATGCACAGTGGCTAATGTACAGTTGATGAAAACAAGTTTTGTTCAGATGCTCTGGAGGTGTTGAGGTTCTTTAGCTATCTAGTGGGAACAGCATGATAAATATAGCTATTAGACAGCAAAAACAAAAATAGGATGTGACCATTTGCAGCCTTGTGTTCTTGGCTCATTACTCTACAGCACTGCAAATAGAAAGAGTGCCCTGTGTACCGTATGTATCGCTGTAAATAACACTTGCTTCTTGTTTATATCAGAAGTATGGAGATGGTTATATAAGAGCTATGAATATTGTAGCCTATTCATGCCCACTGAATAGCGTTCAGCAGGTCAACACAAAAGTTGACCATTATCCAGATCAGTCTGTGGTTCAGGTTTGGTGATTAAACATTTAAACAGGACAGACAGACAGACAGTCAGACTGGAAGCACATTTCCTCTGGCCGCCCACCCTGCATGGCCCCATAGCCTCCTATCAGCGAGAAATGAAGCAGAGCGAAGGGAGCGTTTGTTTACTGGCACTTCTAGCAGCCAGCTCCACGGGCAGAATGTGCAGCGCTACAGCATGGATCTTAATCACATTACTCAGCTACCACCAAGACAAAAGCCCACCCCACCCAAAAGCTCAGGATGTTTTGCGCTCATTTCCGTTTGCAGAACTGGATTAAGAGTCCTGAAATGTGATGAGTGGTTGGGAGCTGGTGCTCTCCGCAGCTGTGATGACGCTGTAAATGTGAACCAGAAACTGCAGTGTAGTGCCCCGGAGGTGTGGGGATGAAGTTATGTGGTCTCTGGGAGATGACTGTGTGTGAGTATTTGGGAGGGGGGTTGGGGGGAAGGGTGGTCTGGTGTATCAGTCGCACTGTGACACTATATCAAAGGCCCTTTGTGTTCCTACCTCTGAGAGGGAGCAGCTGTGAGCCTCCGCACGACTCAGCATTTGTGCTCGACTACAGCCACATGCCCCACTGATCTCCCATGCTGCCCTCTGCTCTTCTCCTGTCCTCTCAGGCGGCTAAAGACAAGGTAACGACAACACTCTGCACATACAGATGAGGGTTTGCCTTGAGACACATTTTAATGTCTTACATTGTTTTTCTCTCTGAGGTAACACCTTGTAACTTTAACATTTGGGATATTTGTGTTTTAATTGTGATGAAAAATTCTCTGACATTTGAGTGTCTGAAACTTGTTCAAAACAGTCTGGAAATCTCAATAAATAAACCCCAAAATGTCTGAAACTAGCATGTTTTTCTAATTCCTAAAAAGAGATATGGAGATATGAGGTTTTCACTCAGCAGCAACAATCTGTTTTTCATCCACTAATTTCCCTTCAAATCGGCTACAGATTGACAATCTCACTCCATTTAGCAATTACTCAAACAGAGGCTAAGTGCATCCGCAGTGTAACCCTCTTGAAAAACCAGGTTGCTCTCAGAAAAAGGCAAAACATCCAGTTTTACGTCCTAATAAGCACAGCGGCGGTCTGGAAACCTGTTGTGGCTGACTCAATGTGTCACATATGAGATTAAACTGCTGGAGCAGTTGACCTTTTCATCTATAAACACTTAGCTAGAGATGAGAACAGAGATGAACCCTGTGATGCCACTGGCAATCGTCTCTCTTGTCACAGTCTCTTAACAGCCTCAGGGTGTGTTCTTGTCCGTTGTGTTCCTAGCCTCTATACTCTGAGGGTTACACTTGTGAGTTTAGGTCTTACTGTGGACTTCAGGTAGCAGTTTTTAAGTTTAAGTCTGGTCAAGTTTCAAATGTTCTCAGAGATATGCTAATCTATGCAATGCTAGCACTGGCGTGGCTCTACGTGTCAGTGTCCACTACTTTGATCCAGACTAAAATATCTCAACTATTGGCTGAACATGTTCTGCTATTGGAAACTGGTGGACATTTTGCACAAACCTTCATGATCTCCAGAGGATGAATCCAACTGACTTTGGGGATCCCCTGGTTTTTCCCCTGGGAGGACATGAAGTTTCCATTTGTGGCTTTGAGTGAAAACAACTATTGGATGGATTGTCAGAAAATATGGTACAAAAATGAATGTTCCCATGTTTCAGGATGAACTGTAATAACTGTGGTGATCTCTTAATCTTTCATCTGGCATCATCATCAGGTCATAACTTGAATTTATCCACTACTACTACAAGATGTACTTTGTCATTTGTGCTAAGTAGCTAATGCTAGTATGCTAACATGCTAAACTAAGATGGTGAACATGGTAGACATTATACCTATTAAACATCAGCATGTGAGCGTTGTCATTAGGAGCATGTTAGCATGCTGTTGTTAGCATTTAGCTCAAAGCTCCATTGGGCATAAGTACAGCTTCATAGAGCCGCTAGCAGTATGTTCAAGGTCGTCTTCAATAACAAGGCTATTTGTTCTCTAAAGACTAACTGTAGTAACGTTACAACTCGTTAGCATAGGAAACAGAACTTGCAAGTGGACATGTTTTATCTGTGGTATGGTCATGTGACTCTCATCGGGGACAATAATTGTGCATTTAGTGAGCTATCGGCTCTCCCAGTGTAAATTATGTGAGTGATACAGTTGCAATGAACTGTGACAAGACATTGATTAGTGCATACAGCCTACATAGAGGTGAGCTTCAAGCATGAATACAGATTCACACATAGGAGATGAGCGAAATAGAAGTTGTGGAAAAGATTCAATTCCAGGCAATGCAATTTGTCACACATCTGTGGCAAATGCATTTTAATGTAAACAAACCATCTATCAAAAGTGTGTGTGTGTGTGTGTGTGGGGGGGGGTTTATCAAAATCAGCAGATTTACACACAGTGTTTCCCCTTATTAGTCCAGCCTTCCCTCCTCCTTTTCTCTTTGTCTGTTGTATGTTTCAGAAATTGTAAACATGGGACTAATGAAAGAAAGAAATAGATTGCAGAGCCTGCCTCACGTCTCTGCCTCTCTCCATAACTAATGGACTAGTTGCTTTGCTCTCGGCAGAAGAGTCATTATGGGTGAAGACTGATCTCCCGTGTCCAATTTACTGTCAAAATGCCTAACGTGCCTTGCCTCTGGGTCAAAGGGAAAGCAGTGAGTGAAATACGATGTGACTGATGTGGCTTCTGTCACTGTCTGTCTGAAAATAAAACAACTGCATAGGCATACATATAGACGGTATGCATTTTATCTATCTGCCTGTGTCCCTCAGTGTGGATGAAAACAAATCACTTTGATCCTAAACAATCTATAACTCTATCAAGAGCCGAATGGGCTTCCTCGTGACAGCCAGTTGCAGTCAGGACACTCTGTTCCCTACACAGGCACAAAAAACAGAATCCCCTTCCTTTGCTGCACAGAACATCAGAGCCGGTGAGCTGGTGAGTTTAGTGCCTCCATCAACACACGGCTGAAGAAACCTCCCGCTGTGCTGTGATAGGTGAACCAGCAGCCTAGGCCACGGACACTCACTTTGACAAATCACCCGCTCTCAGCTTTGCCTGCCTGCCCATATGGAGGATCCCTGCTGGGATAGAGTGCTGTGTAACCCGTCCCTGACTTGCCTCGCCTCTACTCTCATCAACCCCCCCCCCCATTTACTGTATGTTACACACCCATGGAGCTACAGCCTGTAGAAAGTTCCTGGCGGAAATGTTGCTGACCATTGGCCCATCTGCTGGGATGACCTAAGACCTCGAGGAGGGATATCCCAAGGTGAAAGGGATCCAAACAATGACTGAGAACAACAACATATGATAAAAACAGTATCAACAACAAAACATCCCACTGCAGAATACATCGATATTGTAGTTTATCATTAAGGTTTTGGGACTTTAAACTGTAGAGCATCTGATTATAGATGCCATGTCATCATCACCCTATTTGTTTATCATGTAGTGTAAAAAAACATTTAGCAGTGAGCTACCCAGGGTTCAAAGTGGAGCTCACCCACACTCCATCACAATCCAATAGCCTGAAGTTCCAACAGGAGGCTTCATGTGACCAGAGGGGGGAATTGGGGGAATTCAATGAGACTGAACTGAAGAATCTCTCACTTTTATAGACTGCGTCCCTTTGATGTCAAATACACGGTGGCAATGGGACTAATATGAGCTCAGAAAATGGGTTCTGGGGGGGGGGGGGGGGGGGAGTAAATGATGTAATTCAATTTCAATTCAATTTTATTTATATAGCGCCATATCATAACAAAGTTATCTCAGGGCACTCAATCACATGGAGCCGGTCGAGACCAACTTCCACAGCACTGCTAAGGAGGACATGGCTTCTTTTTTTATTCTCAGACCATTTTCTCCTCCACTTTAATGTAAACTAACAATATGTGGTGATTTGTGACACACAATAGCCTCTAACCACAATCACATAATCAATGCACTAATGTTGATCATTATAATAGTAAACTATAATACAGAAAATTCCTGAATATTAATTGCACACACATGGATGCAAATAATACATAGTTCACAGTCACATTCATACTATGAAAATTCCCACACACATATGTACACATTATGTACGTTGATTGACAGGGGTATAATTATAGGCAGCTGTTTTGTCATTGACACGGCAGGTTTTCTTTATTTTCACTGAGCAGGGCACACACTTTTGAATAATGAGACAAAACGAACAGCGTCTTGTCCTCTATGTGTCCCAAATGACAGTGTTTCCATCATTTCTGTTCCCCGAGTAGCCGTGTTTTCCTACAGAAGCAAATCTATTGCTAGACCGTGTCTGCTGAGTCTGGTTTGCTTTTGCAGAACAGATTCACATTTTGTAAGACATTGTTTCAACCTCACTTTGCGTTTCCTTGAGATTTGTGGCTATGTGAGGGGCAACGATGGGTGCAGCTGCTGTGTCTGTGCCAGCTGTTGGATCGGGTCATTGTCTGGGTTCTGCTGTTTCCATATGAAGCCATAATATTTCAGTCCTTTAATCTGTTTGCTGTGGCAGCAGACACCCTTCTAGTTCTGCCGGCCAAGTTTGGGACATTTCTACAGACTCCCGGGATGTTTTTGCTTTATTCAAGGTGAATTCGAAGGCAAACTCGTTCTTATAATTAAGTTTGCAAAGTGGGCTCCACATTCAATATATATCCCATGGTAAAATATGCATGCGTCTGCTCTTTAAGGTATGTTTGCTTTCGGATTACTGATGTTAAAAGTGCAGCAGTGTTACCATTGTTATGCATATTAAATGTGAAGATTAATTCAGGTGGAAGCAAATGTTTAGTATCACTGCTTATGTTTAAACAGTATAAAACAATGGCAACATTCTGTCCGCATAAAGATTTTAAAGTGTTTGGGGCGACAATACACATACCTGCTTCAGGCAAGGTCACTTTGAATCTGAATTGAATTTGATTTTGGGAGGAACTACTCTATTAAAGTAAGGTCCAAGCCATCGCTGGTGCTTCTCCCCATCAATATAAAATGTTTGGGACAAAAGCAAATCCATGTGTAGTGGCTGCTGTTAGGCTGGAGTCCATTACCAGCCTCAGTGCTCTGCTTTTACAGGGTTTGCTCTATCAAATCAGCCGCTCATTTAAATGCATTAGATTGCATTAACGATGAGATATCACCTGTCTGCCCTGGACAGAGTATAAAGGGGCCATTAAAAGTGGAGTGCCCCGGATGCCCTCGAATCCATCTATACCCCAGACTGAATCACAAAAGCAGAGTAAAACAAATAGGTGCGGGTATCACGAGTAATGTGGGTGAAAATAGAAATTGAGTCGCAGCTCAGCCATTAACACTAGTTAGAGTTAACCATGTTCTAATGGCAAATAAAACGGTGGCGCTGTATCATAACTGCTGACGCCGATGCTTTATTATACAGCGGGCTTTCAAAGACGAATTTATTATTCATATATGAATGCTGTTCACGAGAGCGAGTCAAAGTTCACACAACACAAAGTTACCCACGATCGGTGCATCAGAAAACAAATCCAAGCTCTTCAAAGAAAAAACTGCACAGTGTTAAAAGAAAAAATCTAAACCCGAGCCCTCCGAAAGATTAGACTGCTTAGACTCTGATTCATATTAAGAGACATTTTCCAACGTTTGTGTTTGTCTTTGTCTTTCCTACAGTAGCCCGTCTTGTAGACTGACCCGGTGTTTAGGCACCTCAGGGTGCATGGTGCGCATCTAGGTGTTACTCACCTGCTGGCGACCTGTCTCTCTCCTCCATGGTCCTGCATCCGCTCGGCGAGCAGAGCTGCTCAGCTCTGGTCCGCTGGGGTCTGCGGGGGGGAACTGATGGATGGCTCTCCTTTAAAGGAAGTTATCGACCGAAGGAAGTTATCAATCAGGCTCTAAGAAAACCGTGCAGGTCCCTTAAAAACCTCAAAGCCCTGCCGCTTCTCAGCTGACAAAGCGTTGGACGAGGTCCGGCGTTGTGTTTCGCCTTCTGCCCGAGCAAGACGATCCTTGTCCTGTTTCTGGAGACGTTCTTCTCCGTGTGGCTTTCTTTTGGAGGCGGAATTAAATCAAAGCATGATCCGATGCCGGATGCTGAGATGAGGACGCGGGCTGGGCTCCCTCCTCTGAGCGCCCACCACCTCAACCTGCCAGCAGCGGGAGGAGGGTGCGTGTTTATCTTTCGCACCTCCAGTGGTCCGCATGACCCAGTTCAGCACCGCACACACACACGCACACACACTGACACAGACCCATTCATTCACAGCCACACAGGAGGGCTCAGCAAACCTCTGCTCTCTGCAGCGTGCATGGACAAATCTGCATGTGCCCACTCTCTCGCAACCCACTGTCTCCCTCACTGTCGGACCGTCAACCTGTTCTGTCCGTCGGTCCAGCGGGACTATGGGGATGAGAGGTGGTGGTGGTGAGGGGGGGTTGGTCTCAGATGTTGCTCTACTGCTGGTCCTACCAGTCAGCTCCCTCATTGTTCACCGTCTCCACCCTAATATAAACTAATACGCTCACGTGTCCCGGGTCCTAGCGCCCGGACGCTCCCATCCAACCGTCCAACCTCAACGTGTCCACGAGCTTCTTTTTTTTTTTTTTACTTTTGATTCATGCTTTGAAGGAGCAAGCTGCTCCGCTCTTGCATAATTCAACAGCTTATGGCCTCAAGCACTTCACGCGGTGACTTTGCCAACTGTTCTTATTAGGTAACAGCCAGGCAAGACTTTCAATTAATTCACTGCCCTGGCAGCTCCCCTTTACTGTACATGTTTAACAACAGGCCTCCTGCCAGGCATGTTTGCCAACCAGAACAGATTGGAATGAAAAAACAGTATTGACATAACAGGGATAAGTTAACCTCAATGCTTCACCCCCAAAGACCACCGATCAGATGGCTTGACTGGTTTGGAGAGCTTATAACTTATTGTTTTTCTTCCCTGCAGATCCACTCCACTCTGTTTCTACTTGTTCTACTGTGTGTGTTCTCCCAGGCCAGATTCACATTGGAGAGATGCAGGTTCCGACTGTATGAAGAGTGAAAGATAAGCTGTTTTCAAGCAGTCCAGGATCAGGGCGAACTTCCTGTTTCATGAAAGAAAATGATGTTTTTTTTTCCTTGTGGAGGAGGTGGGTGGATATTGAAGAGCTGTATCTTCAGCACCTCTTTGACATCCAGGTGTCTCACACAGCAGAGCTAGGCCAAACAGGCAGCCAGGCGAAGAGTTTCCTCTGGGTTATCCTGGGAACAGAACTGCCATAAATCATAGTGAAGGTCAAGCACTGTGGGCTGACAGCAGAGAGCACAGAGGGTCAAACACACCGGGGGGGACGCACCTCTGAGCTGGGAACAAATAGAGCAGGTCTGCTCCTCCCTCTCCTCTGCTCCCCTCCTCAGATCCTAGATTCATGTCCTAGTTTTTACTTTTTATGTGTCACCTCAAGTTTTCCAAATCCTGTTGCAAAGGGGTGGCCTTATTTTTTCACTGTCCTCAAATTTATCTTCATGCAGAGTTTACACTTTGTTACTTTGTGTCCTACAGTACCTGCCCTATAAACTGCAGTGTCTTAGTGGAGGGATGTTTACACAGGGCCTCAAAATGAGGGGGTCTTGAAGTTTGTGGAGTAATATGCCTTTGTGCACCACAGTTAGATTTAACTTTAATTTCACCTGCTTTGCTTTTAAAACCGTGTTAGGACTAAAATCTACAATAAAACCCCAAATTAAAACTTGCTCAATAAAGAACACAGTTTTTTATGAAAGTACGAAAGTATGCCTTAAACTGTCAGGGAACGCCATACACTCCACTTAATGTGTCTGTGTCTTTGAGTTATATTTACCATAGATAATTTCTTCATTAGAAAAGTTGGAGAAAACAGGAGGGAAGTAGAGTGGGTTCAAATTCATCTGGCAGTTGGTGCACATTATTCTCATTATTCCTGTCTATAAATGAGTATGAATATGAAGACTGTTGAACAATATTTACTTTAAAGACTTTTCCCTGTCGACATTTTTTGAAATCTTAACCCCATTCCAAACTCTCTACTTTTGGCAGAAAAGCTATAAAACTAAATCTCCTGAGAATTTACATTTGCTTTGAATAGCACAGAATGTGGAGTAACTTTTAGTCACTCCAAATATCGAATTCAAAAGCATGCTGCTGGGGTTCAAACTCAGAACTCCAGGCAAAGTGTGACCCTCCACAGCAGCCTTTTATTTGAGCTCTCTCTTCCCTTTGACGCTCTCAGTCTCACCTGTCTAGAATGACTTTCCGACTGCAAAGTGATTGACTGCAGTCATTTTGCATCTTTTTTCACAATCCAAAAACAGAAAAAGCAGCTCACAGTCACATCAATCATGTAGTCCTCTTCCTCTCTGCTGACTCAGAGTCCTCCAATAAAACCCAGCAATGTCTCATTCTGAGCTCCTATTTTTTTATTTCCAATATGTCACCACAGGGACATTCTCATGAAAACAAATACAACAAATGTAAATGCAATTGAGAGACTAAATTTAATATTTTTCTGAATGTAATGAATCTCAAGATATTTAAGTTATACAAAATAAAAATAAAAAAGCAACAAAAAGAATTAATTGTAAAGATGTTTTTGAAAGAGTAACAGGGAGTAATTGTGTCAGTTCTTGTGATAAAAACAAGTCTTATTCTAATTATTCTTACAGTACTTTTTACAAGTACAAGTCGTTCCTTGGTTATTGCTTGTTTTGGACGGAAACTTCAATTGGGACTACATTTCCCACAGTGCCATTGGTTCTGTGCTCCACGCGGTTGGTTAGTAGTAGTTGATGACGCCAAAAACATGCGCCCGTAACCTTGTGCTGCTGTGTGTTGTCAAACCGGCTGTGGAAAGTATTAAAACATAGTTTCATGTATATTTTGTCCTCCGCATAATCCGGGAGTCATGAGCAAATATATTTTACCGGTTTCAGTTTTTGGATCAGTGTTTGGATGCGCTGTTTTACTGAAGTGAGTAACTCTTCATAATCCGATATAAGGCCACTGTCTCGTGATGTGACTACCCACTTTACACTGGATGTGACACATTTGCTGCGGATACCAATATGTTATTGAGTTCAGCCGTAACGCCTGCATCCAATGCATAGCATATGTACATTTTCATAAAATGCAGTTTTTGCTGTGACTATCAAAGAGGTGTTGGTTCAAAACTTTGCTGTTGTTTTACTGGATTGCATTGTATTGTCAGGAAGCCTAATTATGTCATGCTATTAAGTAAGTAAGTAAGACTGGTCAACACTTCTAGGCTACTATACAATCCAGTGCAAGGCAGCATTTATTTATTTATTTAAGGGTGATTGGATTGGATTGAATAAACTGAAAATGTGGTAATGTAATTCTGCTAATTCTGTTAATAAAGCTAGTGTAAATTCTTTGTTATTCCACATGTTATCTTACTTAATGAGATAGAACAGAGTTGATGAGCCACAACAGTTGACTTGAAGTCAAGACCAGCACCAAATTCACTTGGAGCCACTAATCATTAACCTGTGAGGTGGGCTCTTGGGCAAAACTGAGCTGTGTGGCCCCTATTTATCTCCATTCCTCCCCCTCTTCGTGCAATTTGTACATAAGAACTTTCTTCTCATAGGAACCATGTGACTGGAGGCCGGTGTACTAGTAAGGCCACCATTAATGGGAAGACTGTGGTTATTACAGGAGCCAACGCGGGCATCGGGAAAGAGACCGCCCGGGATCTGGCCCAGAGAGGTGGGGAGAAAATATGGTGTCACTCTGATTTGGTGCATAAAGACACAATATACCTAATCTTTAGCGGGCCTTTTGCTCTCGATGACACACTCCTATTGCCGTTCTCACCTCATCAGGGGGTCATATCATTATGGGATGTCGGGACATGGGGAAGTGCGAGGAAGCTGCGAAGGAAATACGAGGGAAGACCCTGAATCCTCACGTTTATGCGCGTCACCTCGACCTTGCCTCCATGAAATCCATACGAGAGTTTGCAGAGAGAATCAAGCAAGGTAAGGAAAACAAAATATATTGCATGCAGTTATTGCTGACACTTCTCCAGTAATGTGTTCAATTACAGAAATAAAGCACATTCAGGAAACACTTTGTCCAATGTTGCCTTTATGGTCCTGTAGAGGAGCAGAGTGTGGATGTACTGATAAACAATGCAGGAGTCATGAGATGTCCAGCGTGGAGGACAGAAGACGGCTTTGACATGCAGTTTGGAGTTAACCACTTAGGTACTTACTAATTTAGACAGACAGTGGTGTCTGTTTTTCTAAACTCTCTGCAAGAAAATAGATTTAAATGATCGTTACGTTGTACTGAGCCATCCCTTATTCCGTCACTACCTGATACCGGTAGTTTCTGTCTTCCTCCAGGCCACTTCTTGTTGACAAATCTTCTGCTGGATAAGTTGAAAGAGTCCGCCCCCAGCAGAGTGATCAACCTGGCCTCACTCGCCCACATCGTTGGAAAGATTGACTTCGAGGACTTGAACTGGGAGAAGAAGAAGTTTGATACCAAGCAGGCGTACTGTCAGAGCAAGCTTGCCAATGTTCTGTTCACCAGAGAGCTCGCCAAGCGATTACAAGGCAAGTCAACTGGCTGTTGCATATGTGGGCATGTGTGGGAGGGAGTACGGCCTATGTTCTCGTTTGTAATTGGCCATTGGATATATATTTTTAAACAATGCTGTGTATGTGTGTGCTTGTGTATGTGTAACAGGCTCAGGAGTCACGGCGAACGCTGTGCACCCAGGCGTTGTTGCCACGGAGCTCGGGAGGCACACCGGTCTGCACCAATCACAGTTCTCGAGCTCTGTGCTCAGTGAGTATCCTGCTTCCTTATTGGACTCTGAAGTTAGAGAAATCAATAACTGCTTACCTAATGCATATGCAACAATCAGCTTAGGCTGTATAAGCTCTGATATGCGGCACTGGTCTCATCAGTGAACTTTCTATTCTTATCTACTTGTTCTGTATAAGTAAGCATGACATTTCCACAGAGGTTCAACTTTATAACTGACAAACTGAAAAACTAAAAATATTCATTTTAACTTTCTGACTGTGCCGTTTGATTTAAGGTTATCTTCTTGTGAGTTTTTGGGAAGTATTCAGATCCTTTAGTTAAGTAGAAGTAGCAATACCACACTGCAAAAATACTCCTTTTGAAAATTGTACTTAAGTACCATAAATATTTAAAGCAATATAAGTAAATATCAAAAGTAAAAGTACTCGATGAAGAAAATCCTGTGGCTGGTGTACTATTATATAAGAAGCATTTACCGCTGTAGTAGGTTGCTATTTCATATACTGTTGGGTAATTTCATTCATAACAATGCATTGTCATTTCTTTGCTCCTTATATGTTTTTATGTAAAGTAATTTGTATATGTGTATGTACCTGTCAATGCAGTGGAGTAAAAATTGCAATATTTCCCTCTGAATTGTAGTGAAGTATAAATATAAGCTGTCTTGAAATTGAAATACTTAAGTTAAGTACCTCAATATTCACATTCACATTTGCTTTATAACTACAAAGGTTTCACTGTTTTTTCCAACCAGTACGGGAGCATGTAATACTTCAACCGGCTAGCTCAGTCGGTAGAGCATGAGTCTCTTAATCCCAGGGTCAGGGGTTCACACCCCATGTCTGGGGACCCCAGAGTTTGTAAGTCGCTTTGGCTAAAAGCATCTGCTAAATGTAAAAAAAAAAATGTAACCTATAATTCACTGTTATGAGGTTTACCCTCTACAGCTAAAATGTGCTAAAATCCTTAGAAAACGTTTATTATGTCATAGTTCAAGTAAAACCTCTGAAATATAACTACATACATGCTTCTCAGTACTTATTCTGGGCATCAGTGAAAGTACTCGTTTGTTTGTTTTATTCTGCAACGAGTATTTTTTTATTTATTACATGCACTCGGGGGTAATAAAGACCCTCCCCTGTGGGGAGAACAGTGTTTGTTATTGAGAATGTTTAGTCAGTGAAGGAGATAATAACAATCTGCAATGTGTGCCAGATTTAGATATGAACAAATGTTATTGATGCACATTCATGTAAGTGTTTCCTTTCGACAACAACATGAATCCAGTTAGTACTTGGATCTGTACCTGACACCGGCTGATCAGATTAAAATAGTAGTACTGACAGGCTCTAAAAGACCCCCTTCTGGCTGAGTTTAAACCAGCAAAACCTGTGGTCTCCACCACCCCTTCTACAGATCCCTTTTTCTCCCTGCTGGTGAAGAGCCCGGAGCTGGGGGCTCAGCCCAGCGTCTACCTGGCGGTGTCCGAGGAGGTGGAGGGGGTGACGGGAAGGTACTACGACGTGATGACAGAGAAGGAGCCAGCGCCCCAAGCCCTGGATGAGGAGGCGGCTCGCAGGCTGTGGGAGGTCAGCAGCAGGCTGGTGGGTCTGGAGGAGGAGGTACAGTCGGCCAAATCAAACCCACCAGCAGAAGGCCAGAGCAAAGCTGCACAGACAGACCCAGCGCGGACACAGGGAGAGAGCCCAGGACCAGCTCTCAGTACTGCTGCGCTGTAGGTCTGCTCTTGCTCTGACCAGCAGACGACAATGGACCTTTATGGCTTGAGCTGTGCCAGGCTCTTTGGAACAATGAACGGTCTGAGTCTGTGATTCTGGCTGTCTGCATAATGGCAGTCTTTTGTACGTGCCTTAATGTTCCTGCATCAGGATATTTTCTTTAAAACATATGACAAGCAGCTTTTGACAATGGCCTCTCGGTGAGACTGTGCAACTTTTGTTATATAGTCTATGTATTTACTCTACATAGAAGGAGGCATTCTTATGCAGCTTCACTGTTGGTTTATTTAGAGCACAGCAAATAGGTTTATTGCTGTGGATTCAAGCAGAAAATGCTGACAGATAGCGCCACCTGGCTGCCAACTAGCATCAAAATACAGATTTAGATTTTTGAATGTGTTGTTTTATTTTTTTTATCTTGGAAGCCTTTGCCTTAGTTTATTTAAACCTGGTGTGAAAATCAGTTGGCAGACACTTTGGTAATCCATGACAGAAACATCATCTGCTTTTTATCAAAATTGTGTTAATGTTGCATGGTAATCTAATACAGATTTCACTGGACTGCAATACACTGAAAATCAATCAGGACTTCCAAGTGCCTTTAAATTACAGTTATATTATAAAGTTAACAATAAAAGCACAAGCATCCGCTTTCATTTATTCTAAGTTTGTGTACTTTAATGTGCACTTCTGCTTTTGCGCTTGTTTACTTTTGAAAAACAAATCAAGTTACAAAAGCACTCATCTTACATTTCTGAGAAAAATATCCATCCCAAACGTATTTGAGGGATCCATTGCATGGCTTTTTCCAAGAGTGAATCCCAAAGTACAGATCAATAAAGGCCACTCTCTCCACTAATGCACGCCGATCAGCATCAGCCCTGAAACCGTAAACCCTGGATCGTTTATTTCAGTGTTGGTTTACCAGCGGAGGACCTCGCTGGTGCCATCCTAGGGGATGATGGTTGATGGAGACGAGCAACAGAACCACTGGGTTTTCTTTTGCTCTCCAGATTGTAGACCTTCCAGACCCCAGAGCGCTCATGCTGTCTGATACAGTTTCTCTTTCTGGCATGAATCAAATCAACCCTGACCTCTAAAGTCTAGTACTCGCTGTGTTTTCTCAACTTTAACCCTGCTTTATTTCTATATTCTTCCTGTTATTGCATTATTCTGTGTTAAAGGAGAATAAGTCTGGACAGGGCGATATTTGTGCTCTTGAACACACCCCGCACGGACTTCATTGCCCATAATGCACCGCTAAAGGGTTGCGAAAAAGGTAAGCATCCAAGGTACAAATAGTTTCTCCGGAGAAAAACCGCCTAACGGCTGAGGAATAAACGTGAAGGAGCCTCGTCGGACTTAAGAGAAGTGCTTCGTGTGCGGGTCGTGTTCCGTCTCGGGGGAGCTGGACGTTTCTCCTTCCAGCGCTACAAAACTAGCTTGTTCTTTTTTTGTTTAGCAGGTAACGTCAATACGACAGCAGCTAACTTCTTCTAAGTCGACTGAACTTCACTGCGCAGTCCCGACAGGCAGAGGCTACTGGCACACTGCCGGCTGTAGAGAGCAGCAGGCTAACTTAGGATATGTTCACAGGTGTAGACAAAATAACAGAAGCACCCCACAGTAGACTGCAGTATGGTAAACCTCTGTGTGGAGGCCCATAGAGGCGCTTAAAGCCTTCAAATGCAGCGTTACGAGGTAAATATCTGAGGTGAACAAGTAGTCTTACCAGCAAAAACTACCTTTTTAGTTGAATTAAAATATCTGACATAGCTAAAAAGGGTTATGGTTAGGGTGTATTTTGTGCAACTCCTGCATTTACAGACATTTACTGTATTGAGTGTATTAATATCATCATGTTGTTATGCATCGTTTATTAGCATGGCAGAGCCACAGAGGAAAGGAGAGCTGATGCCCGAAGATGTTGGCACAGATGACTGCCTGACCTCGTACACACACATCTACAGTCCAGATTTACTAAAGTATGCAGTCACACAGTTGTCTGTATGATTGGCATGATGAGCATGGTTACTTACTGTATAAACTAAACTACAAGTGACCTTTGAGAGTTTGCAACTGTATTTTTCAGAGATCAGGTTGCTTTTATCACCGGTGGTGGATCTGGAATTGGACTCAGGATAGCTGAAATATTCATGAGGTGGGAGCATTACCTGCTTGTTTCCCCATAACATGCCCAGATTTTGCAGAAATGTCAATATTTAGTCAAAACTTTACTTTTCTTACATCCACAGACATTATTGTTGCATGTATAGTATTAGCATAAATCTGTAGAATCAGTGCTCTGTCAACATTATGTAATTTATTACTTAACAGTGAAAATGTGTGAGTGAGAGTGTGAGTATGTAGGTGCACTTTAAACCTTCTGGTTGTGTTATCTGACAGTCAGTCCTTCATCATTTTGCTTGTGTGACAAAGTTGAAATAGTTCAATAATTGACTAATTTGGCAGTTAATCTTTTAATATAATAAGCTTGTCTTGTAACTGTATCTGTTGGGGTCCCTGGCTGTCTCTTTCTTTTCTGTCCCCCCACCGTCTGTTCTACCTGTTATGTCAATAGTTATTTCCTCTGTCCCCTTATCAGCCTTATTTATGCTAGCTTGACATTAATGTGTTCTAATCAACACAATACAGCACATGATGTGCTCTTTGTTTTCTCTTTTTCTTTCCACATTTTTGTATTACTTTCTTATCTTCCAGGCACGGCTGTGACACAGTGATTGCGAGCAGGAACCTGGACAAGCTCAAAGAGGTTATTCCTCTTGCATAATTTCCAAATCCTAAATTATTATTATTAATATATCTTCCGCAGTAACTAAGTGTTTCTGTTGGCCTCATTTAACATGATTGTGTGTCTCCCTAGGCAGCTAAAAAGCTGTCCGCTGTGTCTGGACGCCGCTGTCTGCCTTTGTGTATAGATGTGAGGCAGCCAGAGAGCATCGCAGCTGCTGTGGATGAGACACTGAAAGAGTTGGGCCGTATAGACATCCTTATTAACAGTATGTGACGTCTTAGAAACAAGCCCAGAAATGTGTTTTTGTGATGGTGATTACTGAGTGAGTGGTGAGAGCTGTGCTGCACACAGTCTCTTGCCCACACACTCTGTCATTACTCAGTGGATCCTGCCAACAAAGGTGCAAATACATTTTTATGGTTTCTGCAGGGTGATTAAGTGCGAATGCACTTTTAAACAAAGGTCAAGTATGAAAGGTTTTTGGTTTAATCATCAACTGCATCTATCTATCTTCTATCTTTGCACCCAACAAACGCTTACTTCACAGCGAGATTATTACCGTTTATAGGGCTACGTCACATTAATGTGTCGCCTAGTTAAAGCTGGGGTAGGCATAATCTGTGCAACCCATGCAAAACCTTCTGCCTCTTTCTCTGCTGCCTCGAATCACATAGCTAAGCCCCTCCCACCAAACCTACAGCTTCGACAACACAGTGCCCCAGACTTTAGAGGCAGCTGCAACGCCGTCCAGCAGCGGAACGAGAGGCTAGTACACTATATACACACACGTCACTGTCCCCCGTCGAAAGTTATTCCCCACTATTTGTCATCATGCCTCTTTGCCTCTGGTCGTTATGGCATCAAACAAAATGAGGCTGAAGCTCCGTGTGGAGTTTGTGTGCTGTTTTGTACTATACACTGCTGCAGGGAGGTATTGGAAATTCATCACAAGTTGCAGGATTTTCTGCTGTTGTATCAGGCTTTCACCATTTAGTAGCTTAGCCAATACGAACGCACAGTCTCTCTGAAATAACTTGTGATTGGCTAAAGTCTCCCGTCACGGGCGAGATTTTCTGAAGCCTGAAATCAGCCAAGAGGGGGGGCTGAAGTAAAGGTTTGTTCTCAGACCACTTGAACTACAATATGCCGCACAGTTAATATGGCATTTTTGCCCAATGATGCCAAAAGAAAACTGCCTACCCAAACTTTAATGCATTTATAGCTATAATGAAGTGTTTATAAAACCTTAATGGAATATTCAGCTTCTTTGCCTGTCTGGCAAGATCTTCGTTCAGCAAAGTGTCATAAGTTTGTCTTTGGTTAAAGTCACTGTGCTGCTTTTTAACAGATGCTGCAGGAAACTTCCTCTGCCCGGCTGCTTCGCTCTCCTTCAATGCCTTCAAGACTGTAATGGAGATAGACACTATGGGTACATTCAACACCAGCAAGGTGGTTTTTGAGAAGTGGTTCCAGGTACAGTACATTTTTCACATTTGCCTGTATGACACAATAGTTCCAAGTTGAGGAGAAGTAAAAGTTTTTTTATTACCCCATCACAGACATGATGATAATACTGTATCTGAAGGAACATAATTGGGTTATTGATCAATAACTTTCTAGAGAAAACGCCCTTTGCCATTCACTCTGTTACCAAAAGAGGAAGATCACAGAGTACTGCATGCCTTGTCATCTCTTAATGGGATTTTAACTGCTGCCTCTGCGCTCTGAAGCTGATTGGATTATTTACTCATTGCATCGATTTTGAGTCTTCCATGATTTCTGCATGCAGAATCATGGTGGCAACATAGTCAACATCTCTGCAACCCTCGGATACAGGGGACAGGGCCTCCAGGTGCACGCTGGCTCCGCTAAGGCTGCAAATGGTAAGAGTTTTTTATTTTTTACTGTTGTGTTAAAATATCAAAATGGCAGTATAATGACTCAATATGTTGCCTCTCCTGTCCCCAGATGCCATGACCAAGCATCTGGCCGTGGAGTGGGGGCCCAGTGGGGTGAGAGTCAATACTGTGGCTCCGGGTCCTGTTTCTGGGACAGAGGGCTTCCGCAGACTGGGTAAAGATTTAACAGAATATTGACAAACTGGCTAATTTATATGCTATACATTTAATGAGCAGGCCTTTTATTATAAGCAATTGTTTGCCCTCAGAAACAGATGTTGGGTCGTCCAGAAACTAACCTATTTCGACCAGGGATATTATTATTAGTTAATAATACCAAAGTCACATCTTGATGGCTTTTGTAATATTATTATTGTGTTTTTCCCCATTTTTAAAAAATCTCTCTCTCCCCCTGCTTTTATTATGCCATCACCATCACTGGTATCTCTATTGAATGTCATTTTGGGGAAAAATCTGAAATTACTAACCTCAGTTGACTCGGCATGTTGATGCACACACAAAAAAAAGAAAATGACAACACTTTTTCAATTCATTAAACATCAAAGTTTTAGTACATTTACGATAACCAGCTAGACCCGAATCAGTTGTGACACATTAGTACTACATTTTGCAGTTGAGTGTGTGATAGCCAGTTAGTAAGCAACAGAAAAGGAAATCTAACGAATACATTTTTTTCTTTTTTTCCTTCAGGTGGTCCCAGAGGGGAGGCCACTGGTGCGTTCCAGTCCCTTCCTTTGCAGCGAGCAGGAAACAAGACAGAGATGGCTCACTGCACTCTTTTCTTGGCCAGCCAGGCCTCCTCCTATGTGACTGGAGCCATCCTGGTGGCGGACGGCGGGTCGTGGCTGACCTCAGCCAACGACGTCTCCATGCTGTTGGGTATAGCCTCCTCTAAATCTGCTAAACTCTGAACAGGGGCTCCCCTGTCCTCCTCCTGACCCAGGTGTGTAGGAGGAGGCACAGCTTGAGATCCATGTGGATCGACAGTATGACTGAGAATGTGACTGTGCTGTATGTGTATGTAACTCATATTAATCCTCCTGTCTCTTTGTTTTCTTTCAGGTTATTGGTCGCCTGAAAAGAAAAGAGACAAGTAAATACTGAAAACAAGAATAATTTAGGGGCAATCAGTAGTATTGATATGCTACATGTACAGTGTTTGTGGTTTTTCTCACCCACTGTTGCCTTAAGAGTGTATTGTCAAGTGGCTAGAGGAGTTGAACACTAACATACTATATTTTCTGTATTATATGTGTTTACAATCTTAGTAATGTCTCAAATAATATAACAATTCAGGGATTTTTCACCCATTACAGTGCTATGTATTGTCATCATGCATTTCATGTACAGTCATGTTCATCACATGCCATTTAATGTTTTTTTTTTTTTAGTACCTCTCATTTATTAATAAAACATTTATAATTACAGATAACATTGACTACTGTTTGCATTTACTATTTGAAGTCATTTGGTTTTTATTTTTCGTCAATTTTCTAACAATTGTCTCCTTTTTGTCCTCTGATTGCTGTTTGACTGGGGTCACAAGGGTCACAAGTTGATTTTAAAAAAAAGAAACAAAATAAAACACATCGCCCTTGCACAAATACTAGATTTTTCTGACGTTTCTTTTTTTGTAGTTGCTTTATTTCTTGTTAAATATTTGATACTTTGAATTCTTCAGGCCCCTTAAAATCTTATAAATGCACCCATTTTAGGAGAGAAAAAAAACACTATTTGGTTTCACTGCTCACAGCATGTACACACTAAGTTCAGGGGGTTGTAGGTAGGTTATAATTTGTTCTAAGGGGTTGGGGTCCACTGGACTGGTTGATCAAAATAAGATACAGTAATTGCAAAACTGAAGAAAATCAACACCACTGTACGTCAGATGGGGGCGCCAAAACATTACAATTGCAACCATTTAACATCACCGGTTTCTCAAAATAATGAATCTCCTCCACTTGAGTTCTTCAACATGTTGGTTTATATGTTCTTTTATGTCAACTTCTGAGCAATTAATGCTTACAGAAACAGTATTTTAATTGATAAACCTGGTGGTTTGACACACAGACAGACATCTATCCTGAAGAGGTGTCATTGAGCAGGACACCCCGATCTCTTTAGCTGACCCTGAACTTTGACCTCTGTGTCAAGCGTCATGTTTCGACACATGAGTGCAAGACAATGTTTTGAATATTAGCCACGGGCTTTGTGCACAAACATAACATCACAAGGTCCCAACTGATGCCTGCTTTAAAGCCAATGATACTGCGGGGTGTTTTGTACGCTTGCGTGAAACGTCAGCGGTGTGTATGCGGCTGGAGGAGGAGGAGGAGGAGGATGGGACACTGCTGATGCTGATGCGAGAGCATTCGGTGTCTGTGATCAACGGTGGACTGACTGTCAAACGATGGAGCTTTTCTGGCCGTATTTATTACCCGTTTCGTTTCGCTGTGGGTTTCGACGAGGGACGCTGTGACAGACGTGTTTTTTGTTGTTTTCCAGACGACAATAATAGAAGAATTTGGGGGAGGAAAGAACGGTTTCGTCTCGTCACTCGTCTGGCCTGTCTTGTTACTGACACAGGTGGATTGCCTCTGGAAAACGCCATCGAAATTAAGACACAATCTAAAGGCGACAATTTCCGAAGTCATGTCCTAAACCGCGGGGTATTGAAGCTAATAGCTGGTTTAATTGACTTTATTATAAGCTGGGCTGTTTGGCGTGTGAGCTAGCTAATGGGCTAATTTCGCTAGCTAGCCAGTTAGCCTTATTGGCCAATGGCACGAAAGAAGTGGGATGCTCGAAGGAGGAGTTAACATTAGTTGCTAGCATACATTCACTGGAGAGGGCTGGCAGTCGGCGTTATATTTAGTGAACCATATCGCCGCGAGGGGGTTAACGTGTTCGCTAGTTGTTAACTTCGGTTCGAGTAACATACGGCCGCGTCGTTTCCTCTCCGCACTGTCGGCTCCTCTGTAAAGCAGCTCGCCATGGAAAACACGAGACTATCGGCGGAGAAAGCTGATGTTGACAGACACCGCTGACTTGACGCGTCCGCTTGTGTCGTTTCAAAAGTGGCTCACGCGCAGAGATGCTGCCGGGCGGTTTTTTGTTGTTGTTGTTGTTGTTGTCACTTCGCCTCACAGACTCGACTCCGGTGATGTGCCAGCGTTCAGGCCGAAGTGAAGCATGTTGACGTTGGATGTGCCGAAGCCCAAACATTTGGCAAGAACCGGGAGTGGACCTGCCCCGACGGAAAGGGACGTAGTGAGTCCGGACGCGTTCACACCGGGGCGAGATTCGGTTAGGCTGCGAAATGAGATATGATTTATGAGTTTAGGTAACACTTGTCGAGATGTGGACGGCAACTACTGACGTTAAAACAAATCCTATTTGTTAATCCTTTGCTTGATTTGTTTCTAAACCTACATATCTTCTTTAAAATAACATTATTTACATGAGCATGCCAGCAGTTTTCAAATGTCAGAGGTAGACTGTGCTTATAGGCATTCCACATATTCATTTCAAGATTTCTTTGAAGATGTGCAGTGCCATTTAAAAGCATGGCATTCATATTGAAGATCTGGATCTTGACGACAGCGGTGAGATAAGGCGTGACCGGCTTTCTCAAGTTTTACAAAGTGGAACGGCCAATATAAATGGAGCCGGCAGTTCTGTCTGGCCCTTTGGGGCACACTCAGTGGGAGACAGAACAGCCATTTCCTCTTGGATTTCACAAGTCGGATTCAGACAATGGAGGTGTGCTCTGTCCAAACAAGAGTCGGCAGACAGGGTTGGATTTCAGAAATGGGGACCAGGATCCAACGTGCCAACGCAGCGAAGGAGAAAATGTTTCCCCGGACGAGCCGGCGATGGTAGATTTGGACATCTCAGATTTCTCTTGTGGAGATTCGCAGTTTGAGGGAGATCGCTCCGCTGTTTCGCAAGCGTCTCTTCATAGTGCTCGTATAGAGGAATTCTCCCTCACGGAAATAACCGAGGGACCCGATGAAATTAATGACTGCACTTTGTCGTGGCTTTTTTCTCCCAAACTTGCGGAAGTGGTTGGGAAAAACTCTGCCTGTGAGGAACTGAGTCTGACACAGGAGGACCCTCTTGAGAGCCTCCATGGCCTCAGTAGTCAGGCCGAGCTAATAAGCCTCAGTGTACCAGTCTCTCCATCGAAGATCTCCGAGACCAACACGGGGGATCCGTTTTTGTTGGTAGATCTCTCGAGTGAACGCTCCTGTTTCACCCCGGAGTCCTCGGGTGAGTTGAGCCCACGGGGGAACAGCGAGGAGCTGGTAGACCTGTCACAAGAGGAGCAGGCGGGCCTCCCTCCCTCACAGAGCAGGGAGACTTTGTCACCTGAGACCGGAGACAAAGGTTTATTACCCGATCAAGTGACTGTAACCCGTAGCGCTACCCTGCAAGGTTCACCTGAGAACTGCCTCTTGCACAACCACACCAGCACGCCACTGGAGTGTTTGGACGGGTCTGCGCTTTTGTTGGATTCCGAGGTTCCAGATTGCGACAGCAGTCTGAGCCTGTGCCCTGCCAGTCCTCTTTCTGTTGTCTGCACAGGGGCGCCATTCCATTTATCAACAGAGGAGTCGGAGGTGGAACTCGCAGGAGCCGCTGTAATTAGAAATGTGACTTCAGAGCGACACGGTGAGAATGACTCATTTGCTCTGGGGTCGTCACCTGAAACTTCGTCGCTGACTGTGCCTCTGGCTGAAGATGCCTTCACCCGGGGCGATTTCACCAGTGAGAGTTACTGGGTGGAAAAGGAGTCGAAGGATTTGATGGAAGACGAGATTTGTTCCGAAGCCAAGCATCAGGGGAACGAGGCTATGGCTTTGGATCTGTGCTTGCCCGCTGAGGAGGTCCATGGCGAGGAAACGTGGGACTTGAAACAACGGGAGGGTGCGCAGAATGGAAGCGTTCCCGATCCGACAACCGAACAGAGGGAAGAAGAGAGGTTGACAGACGCTAACCGGCTCGAAAAATCAGATTGTCACGAAGTGGCTTCTTTTGATTTCTCAGTTGAGGACTTACACACTTCTTTTCTTGAGGCTGGATGGACTAGTGAGCAAACTGGGGAGACCCTATCCCTCTCTAAGATGGTGGTAGATGACTCACTGCCAATGGTCTCAGCTGTGAATACGATGGAGGAAGATGTCTCCCCACTAAAAGCTGTGTTCGATGCTTTAGACCAAGATGGAGATGGCTTCGTTCGTATCGAGGAGTTTATGGAGTTTGCTGCTGCCTATGGGGCCGATCAGGTGAGACGCCTCGTTTTTCTGTTGATCTCCTTGTTTTTGAGCTTGCAGCTTCTGTGTAAAAAGCATTCAAAGCTCCACATACATAAATTATTTAATATTGATTTCCCGCTGAACCTCACAGAGCTTCCTGCAAAAAGCTTGCTTAATTCAATCAACTGAAATCCACCTGGCTGATGTCTCTTTGCTGTTTAGGATGTATATATATTTGAATATCACTGTTGTTTGAGTTAAGTGAGTCTCCGAGTGAATGTAGAATTTTCATATCAAGATTAGCCTTGTGCTTTTTGTACAATTCAAATATTCACTATGTAGTTTCTGAAAGTGGGCTCCGGTTATGAGTTTAAGTGTTTTAAATTAAGGAACTACGCTGCCTTGACACAAAGTGATGCAGAGGTAACATGACCCCTGCTTGGTTGCTGGTGTGTTTCCTACAAAGCAGCTCTCAACACTCAGTGTGATAGATGTGGCTGATACCTCGGCATATTATTAAAACCATGCCTGGATTAGTTTGTCATCTATACTTGGTGAGCGTTCAAGGGCCAGGATTATAATCCAGATAAATCTGTGAGGCATATTGGCTGTAATGAATTCTGTCAGGCCGGGGGCTCCTCCATATGTCAAATGACAAAACATCCATCTTCTCATTTGCATATCCGGTGGTTTGGGGATAATCTCTTGTCAAATGGCTGATGTGCGTCACTCCACCAGTGACCCTCACCCATTTGTTGCATGTGCCAGTTTTGCAGCAGCATTTCCACTTTTTGTTAAATTGTTTCACCGTTACTTGCAAGTCAAGAGACAAGGAACAACTCCTTAAATTCTTAATTAGGGAGGTGTCACATGATGACTTCAATTAGTTTAAATTCTAATCGATTAGTTAGTGAATCAGCACTTCTCTTTCTGAGCAGTAAAAGGGTAGAGAGCCGTTGCTTTTTCGCTGCGTGAAACTATTGACTAAACTATATTACCTAGATCCTTTTGAGCACAGTAGGTGTAAGTGTTGGTCTCCTCTTCCACCGAGAGTTTAAGAGTTTGACACAGGTCTCGCAGGCTCCAGAGTACAAAATGACGTCGGTTTCTGTTCCTGTCAGACGTGCTCGTCTGTATGCCTGTCTCTGTGTTTACAAGAATCAGCCTGCTTCAGAAAGTGATCACACCATTTGCATATAACAGTAGAAGGATGGATTCCAACGATGATGTAACCCAACTGGTGACAGAAACGAGCATAACTGTCAAGTGTGGCTCACTTATTGGTTTCTATTTCTTCATGAAGCAAGAAGAAGAATCTAGTGTTACTTACACTCTTTGGTTTACATTTGTTCAATGTTTTTAAGTTCGATATGGGGCGATTCAGGTAACATAATTCATTTCAAATAGGTTATATTAACCAGCTGAATTTAAAGTCTTTTGGGTAATCTTTGAATGTGGCATTTTGGGTTATGATGGGTACTTGTTGGTACTCCACACATACAGTGGGATGCGGGCTCACTAATGCTATTTAATCCCTTCTCCCCCAGTTCAAAGCGCCTCTGTTGCCCCTGATCTGTCCCGTGTCTGGCCGCAGGTATCTGTGGCTCCCCTGACAAGGAATTGTGAAGGATTAAGAGTAAAATTTATTTTCCTGAGCCGGAGGGACTTGGGTGGCGTCCACCAACTGTCCATAGCCTTGTTTTTGGGGACAGAGGAGACGAGCTTTTGTCATGCTTTTTAATGTAAATCAATTCCACCTATTGTTTTGCTAGGCAGTGCTAAAAGGTGAGACATTTACATGACACTGGGAGCTGATTTTCTGTTTATAGGTGTGGTCAGTTTGACTGTTATTCCATACGGTTTGGTTTCTGGTGGAGTTCTCCTGCTGCACCTCCCAAGTATCTAGATTGCAGCTGTTTCCTTTGGATCTGTGTTTCGTAAAGATTTTCCTTGGACCGCTAACCAGATTGTGCAGATTGATGACTTGCCGCGTCTTTCTTTGTGCTCATCTATCAGATATCTGGTTTCCAAGAGCTAATTTGTGCCCTGACAGGAAGCTCCTCTCACATTTCTGTCCTTTTGTGATGAGCGAGAGAGAGTGAGGCACAGAATTTGGCATGTTTTGCGTTTCACATGTACAATAAGAAAGCAGACAGCAGACGGACTTATCTTATCAGAATTTGGGGAATGTTCTATAATGCGTGTAACCTTTTTCAGTGGTTTGGGCATTAGCTGAACTCAAGGATCAGTGAGAAAGTCAGGTCTGCTCTAACGAGGCCTACATGCAGCTGTATGAAGTCAGAGTGCTGATTGTTTCTTTGCTGAGGTAGCAAATGGTTCACTTGTTTGGAATACATGTGGGCTTTTCATATTTGACTAAGCTTTGACCTGATAGGTCCTTTTTATTTCAGTCATCTGGAGATAAAAGTGGTTTGAATAACCTCCACGTATGAGCTACTTAGATTAGTGACATTTTTACTGTGGACCATTGTGGTAGCACAAGTATTTCAGCAGTGCGATTGAGAAAACCACCGGGCAATATGTCAAATTCATAAGGACATCCATAGATAATACTTTAAAGCAAATATAAACTTTAGATTGCTGGTAGGGACATAAGCCAAGTTGAAGTGGGGTTAAGCGCTACACTCAGGATGTCACAGGAAGATCTTTTTAGTAGGAATTATTATTAATGTTGAATAAACAATGTTTGGTTTAGATGTTTAGTTTTTTTTTTATTGCATCTAGCTTCACAGATCAATGTGCTTTCCTGGTTTTCTGTCAAGCCGGTATACAACAGGCATTCTTCAGGTCAGAGATTATATTTATACGTGTATTTATATTTTCATACTTTCGTCGAGGGCTAGGAGAAGGCCTTGCATGTGCATTATCCGGTACCACTTTGCAAATATCCCAGCAACCTGTCAGTAGCTCAGCAGGAAGGTATTTATGAGGGATTTGCATGCATGTTCGGCTGGCGCTTGAATGCTAAACATGCAAATGTTTCCTTCAGAATGGTTCCAGGATATGATAGCGCCCCTGTGTGCAGACACACACACACACACACACACACACACACACACACACACTGCATTGTGTGGGGTTTGAATACAAGATAACTTAGACGCAGAAGACAAATATAGTCTGTTGTATGTCAACTTAAAAATATGTATCAAGGAGGAGCAAACATATGCTCGCCGTTTGAGTTAAGTCATAGATGTTTTTCTATGGAGATCCACCACTTGCCCTTTCATTACATTCATTTACAAGCAGCGCTGCCTCTACCACTGCTCTCTTTTTCAGGAGAACCACTTTCAGACAAGAGAGGCGTACTATTAGAAGGTTGATTTGCAGCCTTCAGATGTCAAGTTAGTGTAACAGTTGTGTGACATGTCTTGACTGTGTTAGGAACTCGATGAGCATTAATGCTGATCTGCTGTTATGTGTGCACTACTACAAAAGTCAACCAGACATGAAATGTCCTGCGGGCTTGTGCCAAATCTGGGAATTCAGTTCAAAAGGTCTTTCTAATCACCTCTCGCTGGATTTCGCTCGCTGGTTTTGACCCTGATTGTGCACAAAAGCCACACTGAACTGCATTGTGGTCGTGTCTCTCTTGTCAGTCGACACTCCCAACCCTACTTTAGCCAGCCTCCCTCCCCTCACCCGCTGCTTTTATGTACTGCCCCTCTAATCCACAATGGAATGTCCCATGCCCTGAAACGTCCCCTCTCTTGAGTTCACTTTTTGTGTGTTAATGTTTTATATCCAAAGATCATTCTGCCTTTTTTTTTTCTTTTTCATCATCGTATGCCAACCCACTAGGCTTATGATCATGGTTATCAGAGTTTTGTTGAGAAAGCCATTGTGAAATCCCCTCCAGGAAAGACTCTCACCAAAGGGTATTCTTCTCCACAGGATTATGCACAACAGCGGTCTGTGTGGAGGCGGTCAGGCGTGCCCCGGCACTGATTAGACACAAATAGAGGAAACAGAAAAACCACAGAGCCTTCACTCACGGCTCCGCTAAACAGTGTAGCTGACTACCTTTGAGTTTAGTTTATCTGCCTCACCACTGTCTCTCAGGGCCTTGTTTGTTAGATGTCATGAAGGAAATTATTATAAAATGCAGTATCAATGTTAACAATGTGAATTACATTTTTAAAATAAAGCTAAACAATCAAAACAAGTACATAACACAGTTAACATTAAATAAGGTGAATGAATTATGAGCAGAATTAGTAGGATTCAGCGGTTGCGGTTTGTAAACACAGCATTCAAAAGTTGGCCCCTCCTCCCGGCTCGTGGCTTCACCTGGTCCATGCACCCACTGCCCAAAGGTTGATGCCCACAAAGGTCAGAACACCGGAAAATAAGAAGATACAGGCAGAGGGCAGGGTCTCTGCAGACACACTTCTAGTGGGTCATACGTGATTATTGAGAGGAATTCTTTTTGTAATAATCCATGCATTGTTATTTTGTTTTTTATTTAGGAAAATCCTACTCATTCTGCCTTTTAAGTTAACATGGGGACAGTTCGCTGGTTTAATAGCCATGGAGAGACTTTTTCAGGGTCTTGGGGCCACAACTGAACTGAAATCACATTCACCTTTTTAGTTTTTAGGTTAGACCTAGGAATAGCCAACAGACTCTGCTCAAAAGACCTGAGGGGCCTGGCACTGCTGCACAGGCTTAACAACTCAGATGTAGGCCATGGATAGCTTCCACAGCATAGTAGGTTTGTATCGCTCTGGTTGCTTTGCCTGTCACAGTGGTTCATCCAGCCTGTTCAATGGTTTCTAGGCTGGATTTTTATAGTATATCGGCCCAGTCTTTTACTGCAGATGTAATAACTAATACTGATTATTACTCACTGCTTATTATAACGGTTATGTAAAAATGTCATCAGGACCACAGACACTCATAGTTAATTCCCCAGTCACGCCTCAGTTTTCTCACCTCACCCAGCAGAGGTGTTTCTGAACAGCTGCATGGAACATGTGAACTGTGATGCGCCATTGTGAAACGGAAACCTAAAAGCTTTATTCAAACGCCTACCACTGACCTAAGCCACAGACTTTTTTTAACTACCTGGGTGCTTGAAAAGACCCCGTTTCCTCACAACCCCTTCACCAGGCTACTATTTAGCAAATCTATTGTATGGAAAGGTTTAGCCTTGTGGAGGTGGACGTTGGAAAAGCATCGTTTCCACATGCTATTCTTAACATTGCAGTGTCAGCCAGGCTGGGTTTAGTTCACAGAACCCAGATCATAAGCCACGGGGGTTGTCGCAGTCAGTTTATTAGGAGTTTCAGCCTTCTCAGCCTCCTGAGTCGGAGCTCAGCTTTCTAATCAGATCAACTTGTTTTCATGTGTAACCGATATAACTAACTAGTGTAGAAGAGAGAAGGCGCATGTTCACATTGTGCGCTTACTTTCTCAAGGAATAAGGGAGTCGAAACCACAAAAACCTCACCCGACATGGTCTCAGGCTCCCTCCCAGCTAATTTTGTCAGTGATACACGCCTGAAATTATACTGTAATAATGGGTTAGTGCAATTTTGTGATGGACGACATTTGACATAAATAATAGATTCTGATTGCTTGGTGGCGCCAAAATTTCTGCAGATACATTCACATATCTAGTTCCCAGGACTTTGGGAGCCAGAGAACAAGGTAGTATGCATTAACTGGGGCAACGCACAGGTGAATGTCTCTCAGTACAGATGAGGTTAGATTTATTTTCACAAACACTAGGAGTCAATTTCCAATAAAAAAGAAATGTTGATCCAAGGCGAACTGTTGTTTTTTTTAATGCTCTGAGGTCCTGTAGTTACTGAAGCACATTACGTCCTGTTGCCAGGTTACGGACTGGAGGAATATACAGTATGTAGGTGCACAGCTGAGTGCAGCAACATTTCTGTGCACAAAAGGCTATTTTGCTTCACATTATGTCATGCATTTGATTAAATGTGCATTTAGAATATGAATTATACACCATCTTAATATCTTAAGATTAATGTAACATCTAATGTAAGAAAGCATCCATTATTTGTTCATTTTAAAGGTGTCTTTGTGGTGAAAATACGTCTGCAACTGCAAAGCTTTCAGTAACCCCCCTTCTTTTTTCTTCTTCTTGTTCTTGTCACATGCAAAGAGACTAAAGCCCGTACCCTTTGCACTTTAAAGTCCTTGTAAACTCACTCTTGCCCCATCTGCAAAAGCTGATTTTGTTCTGGAGGCAATTTGTTGGTTTTATTGGTGACTTTTTGCTCCTGTAATTCACGCACCTCTGCAGTAAAACTGTCACGTTAGGGAAACGACCTTAAGAATGAGTTCTTAGTAGTTTTGTGTAACTTCTGTTTAAATCAAGTGCTTGCTTTTTCTTCTGCGGGTGCGTTTTACATTGAATTCAACGTTGCTGTGAAGTAATTAGCGCCCTTGTTCAGAAAACCTCCCCTTACATCATTTATGACATCCCATTGAAGCATCCAGGCAGGACAGACAGAAGGGTTATGGGAGAGTGATTTTCTTCTGTTGCCAAGATGAAATTAGTTTTAAATGTTGCTACTTTTGTCTTTTTAGGTGAAGGATCTCACCAAGTTTTTGGATCCCAGTGGCCTGGGAGTGATCAGCTTTGAAGACTTCAACCGTGGAATCTCTGCAATTAGCAATGGAGGTGAGTCATCAGATGCACTTAGTGTTTGTGTCCACCGTGGTGTTAATCTTATATTCAAGTCCTTTTATATTACATAGTATGTTAACGTCATCTTCAGTCGTTTTCCCTTCAAACTCTTAACTAGCGTCCCCATTTTGTGGACTCAAAACAAAGAATTCAATAAATATTTGGACATAAAAGTGCATCTCGTGTAATAAATGCAGTAAGCTTTTATTGGACATGTTAATACTGAATGTTCTACCTACTGATGTTGGTATTTGATCCGTCTGTAGTACTCCATGTTTAAGAACACACATTTATTCTATATTTCTTTCTATTTTATTTTGGCTTCCCCTCAGCAGTAAATCAAACCGAATCTAAATCTTGAGATTAAAACTATTGTCCGTGGTCGTAACAGGTACTCTGGTACACATGATGGATTTAGACACCACACAGTGACGTCATTACGATGAGTTTCAGCTCTTCTGCAGTTTACAGCACACGCTGGCTGTGTTGACATACTGTGCAGGCTGCGGTGACCTCACTGCAATAGCGTGCTGCTTGCCTCAAGCCGCTCAGCCTATTGATTGGTAGTACTCTTTTCCCAAGGCTTTCTGGGTTGCACAGCTCTGGTTACTCATACCATTAATAAGTCATGCATTGGAAAGCATGAGAGGCACGGACACAAGGGCTTACTGGCACGGTTTCAGAGCGGGAGTGGCAGAGAGATGGGGTTTGGGCAGAGAGGTCCTATTCACCTAAATTATTTACTGTCCTCTCTGTTTCCCTGTTGTTTCTCTGCTGCTTGTCACAAGTTGCAAAGCTGTGTTGTAAAGTCAGATGGCGAAAACAAGCTATACGTTTTATATATGTATCGCCCAAAAAAGTGTGGCTAACGCACATCATGTAACCATGTTGTCATGGGTCAGGATCCAGCCTGCGCTACTCGCTGTCCTGTCTTTTCTGCCTCTCCTCAGTATTTTATGTGTAATCAGCAATGTGGAGAATGCATCAGCTGGAGGACAGTTTCCCATGAGTGTGTGAAGATCAGACCTCTGCTGTCACGTCCCAAGATCACTCACACACTGCTGTCAGAATTCCACTATGCTTACAAAGGCGGGGGCCAGTTTTTTGGACACTTCACAGCTGAACTATTGTTTTTTCTTTTTTTTTTTTTTATCCGTGTCATGTTCTCTTTTGCCTCTGCTGTTTATCAAAGGGCAAAACCTGCTCTTCCAGCTCCCAACCTGCTGTCTAGTTTCAATATAAAATGTATTGCACTCCACCTTCTTTTTTTAATTTCATTTAATTTCTCCTCTTGTTACTGGCAGGAGCACCTTTTAATAAATGCAGGCCTGCAGGCTATGGAAATGCCTCGCCTGCTCTTGTGGCTATAGCGTGTCTGCAACAACAGAAATTGGTCTAGAATAAATTTCCGTGTCCTCTGATATTTTGACATAACGCCAGGAGACTGCAGGTGTGTTGCTCAAACAGAAGCCAGTGTCTCCTGCACAGGCCCGTTCGGCGCGGACTGATTTCACCTTAATGGTCTGCAACATGTACGAATCATGAAGAGCAGCGGGTTACGCAAGACCAGGGGGCAGAAACCCCCCCTGGGTCTACGGGCAGCTCTGGAGAACACTGTGTTGTGTGTCTGTTCTCTCAGCGGGGTGCTATTCACAACTCTGTTTACTAGATACAGGAGCCGCAGTGGCTGATGGGAACTCCCATCCTGTTGGTCAGTCTCAGGTTACATTGCTCATCTGCAGGTGCTTTCAACAGAGGGCCTGTGTGGACAAATCTGAGTTTTATGTGGGTTGCTTCTTGTCCTTTTTTAATTGTTTTATTTTACCCATACCCTTATTACATGACAGTCTGTAGCCCTTAAAATGCGAGCGTAAAAGTTACATAATGTTTACTGTCACATCATGCTCAGATTGCTGACTGTACACATGCCAAAGTAGGTTAGACAGGCCACATAATGTGCTCACTGCATACTTGAGCAAACACATTATAGGCAGAAACATTGTGTCAGTTTGTCAAACAGATGGATTTTTATTCCTTTGCAAAACAAAGAAAATAAACTTCATCTGAAACATGGCAGCATATACTTAATGTCCTCCCAAAATGCTTTTCTTTCCCTTGTCTAGATCATATTTGATTTTATATTTTGTTTTGGATTTTCTTTACTACTGTCGAAATTGCTAAAATTAGAAATAAAAAATTACGCCAAACATTGTGATCTGTTTTTAAATGAAAATTCAAAACATTCCTTGATTATGAAATTACTTAATGCAGTAAATAATTCTCTAATATGTAATTCTGAGATGTGGCTAGCAGGTATCACAGGTTTCAGTAGGATGAGAGAGAGACTTTGTCTGATATGAGATGAGTATATTTGTCTGATCATAGATCTTCATGAGTCTGGCAGACATTTCAACGAACATTTTAATGCGATTAACCGGAAAGTGGAACACGAAGAAATATCCAAGGTTGCTGTCTCATTATCATTTTTTTAAATTTCAGAAAAAATGCTTACGGGCTGCCGGAAAGTTAATTAAATTGCGTGTCCTTGTTCACAATGCTTATTTCAAAATGAAAAATGAAAAATGCATCTAAATTGATTGATTTTTAGTGACACTTTTTTAATAAATAAGCAGAAAATGACTCACTGTAACAATTAATTTTCAGTCTGTTAGTACTATCATAATGCATTTTCCTTAAATCCATAACCTCCTGCGACACGTTCTTTTTTCACAGTGGCTGTTTGTTTGCAGATGGATGTTGGCACTATATACACCGGTCTTGTGTTTGTTGAGCCTCCTTTTCTGTTTGACTTAATGTGTTTATTCTGCACTCAATAAACCTCTCTTCTTCCTCTCATACCCGCAGGCCCAGAGCCACAGCTCTACAGTGCAAACTACAGTCCAGGTGATGGAGCTGTGGGCTGCCCAGAGGAGTACGACGAGGTGAGGCGCCACACAAGAGGCTTAGCCTCTCTCTAGTGTGTGTATGTGGTCCAGTTGTTGTGCCTTCCGTTCCCATTGGTGCACACAGCGGCGCAATGTGGAGGTCACAGGCTGAACTCCGTGTGCACTCTTACTCTTCCCACTGTAATTCACCGAGTGGCTTGCAGAGCTATCATTATCACTCTGTGAATGTTCCACAGACTGAACACCTTGGTTTGGCTGACACTAAATAGCATCTGGCAGGCTAGGCTTTTGAGTATTCTTCGACAAATATTGAATTAGCTGGAATGTGTGTGGAGACTTTACATGTGTGTGGACTTGTGTTTTTACAGTTGTGGTCAGCATATCTGGAATTCCTGTCTCCTCTTGTGCACGGAACTTGTATATTTAACCATCATTGCTGCTGGCCTCTGCAAAATTGAAATGTTTCTGCTATTGTCTGCACTTGGAGCATTGCGGGACCATGCCTGTTGTTTTAGCCGCTTTTTCATTGTGCAGTATCAGCTCCCTCTTTAGGTGTGGCTTAGAAGTGCAGGCACGTGTGCCACTTCAGCCGGTTTCACGGGCTTTATGAGTTGGTAGTTGTATGATAAAATCAGGCGTTTGCTTGAAATACTTTGATAGAAAAACTTTTCATCCCTGTGGATTTTTGTTGATACCAGTAAATCCAATACAGAAGACACTGACACGCCACATTAATGCACAGTCTTATTGGATTTATTGACTGCTCCAAGGCTCCAGAACACAGTGAAGGCCATGTTAAAAGTTTTAACACAATTTAGACCTTTTCTAATATTATAGTACCACTCAGTTGAGAGTGAAATTAAGATTATTGGAGTTACAGTAGGTGTTAATGATCCGTATATTCAATTGCATGTGTCCGAAATAGTAAATTAAGAAATAGATTTTCCTCTCCTGTGTTTTCTAATGATGTGTGATGTGTTGTACTCAGTTGTGTTGCTCGAGGTCTTAGACTATATATATGTTCATATATGTGTTTCTGTCGAGGCAGTTGTGGTCTAATTGTTTATACTATGTTTAGATACATATGATCATTTGATAAACTGCTGAACTGATTTAGCTAACTAAAGACTTACTTTTATTCAATCTTTTTATTCAAATATCACAAATGGCCACTAACAAACCTGAATGCGTTCTACATAGAAAGTAGATGTGAATCTGCACAAACAATGTGTAACGTCCAGAGGTTTATAAAAGCGCCTTTGCTGTTTACTGGAAACCCGTACGCAGACTTTTGGGGAAGTTTGTGTTTATGTTTGAAGTACACACCACACCTGTGTCTGTGGCCTTGTTTCCCCCCCCCCCCACCCGAGTTCCTGGCAGAAAAGGGTTCCTCTCTGTCAATGGCTGTGCTGTTCTAGCCCTGTTTGCTTTCAAAACAGGCAAGGTGAGGCTGTGCAGCTGAGGCCTGGCGTAAGAGCGAAGCAACGCCCCGTCCGCCCCATTTTTCCTTTACTAAATATTTTCTGCAGTTGCTAACTTTCACATTTCCATCTGACATTTTATTATCTTAAATAAAATCACACAAAAGTAGTCCTGGCCTTCCCGCTTTGCATAACTTTACAGGTTATGCACTTTCTCTGCCTTTCAGAGGTTATAGATTAACAGCGTGTTAGTTTTATATTGGCACACAGTCAGATAGTTGTTGTGATGTATAGCCCTCATTCACTGTTCACTCTGTAACATGGAGAACACGGCTTAATGATTTATACTGTCACTTCGGGCCAGGAAGTGAAGCTCCCAGGAGCCAGGAAAGACCTTTCAGCTGACCATGCGGCGTTTTAACACGGGGCCTGTTGGGTAGAAAACTGGTTGACTGAGCATTACAGCTGACTTCTGCTACTCTTTGGACTTTGTCTCTGTCTCCTCCCCTCTGTCCACCCAGTGGAGCAGAACGAGGTGTTAGTGTTTCCCATTCTTCAAACGTGCTCTCTCACTCTCTCTGAGAGTGAAGGTGAGGAAGCATTAGCAGGAGTTATTAGGAGGCTCTTATGGCAGGCCGGCTTTCCCTCAGTCAGTGAGGCCAGGCAGAGAGTATGGTTCTGGGCATGGTGGATAGCCCTCTGGGCCCTGCTTCTGCTGATGCTACATTTATAATGGTATGTTATGCTTTTCAACATGACTCATCTGTCTTGCCTTTATTGTTGCTTCACATCGCTGATACCTGATAATGTGTCTGTAGTTGCTAATGGCCTCAGATGTTCTGTTTTTGGCATGCGTCCATGGGTTTTGTACTGAGCATTTGGTATTTGTTGCTTGGAAAGCCTAAAGCGTGCTCATTTTGTTTGTGCTTGTTGCTTAGAGGTGTTGATGCAGCAGGTTTTGCTTGGAGCAGCCATCTGAATCGCAGTATGCTGTCTCTAAAGTCTGTTTGTGATTTGTACGGTTGTTGGCGTAATTGGTGTCGGTATGTACTGGCTAGACTTGAAGATTCAAAATAGATCATCTTTGAAATGGCAGTTTTTTTTCCTTCACACTATTTGATCCACCTATAGGTGTGTTGTCTGCCTTTTACTTCACATACTTGCAAATAACCCTGATTGACATTTCATAAAATCCTGAACAGGCTGTTATAAATGATTGAAGACGTAATCACAATGCATAGTGTTGTTTATCTTTTTAACGACTTCTCTGCCAAGTTTTTTTAAAAACAGAAAATATCGTATTTATGTAATTCACATCAGTATGCATTGGTCTGTTTACGCCTTGACGGGCTTAATGTAATGTGTTCATCTTTGTTCGGATTCTGTTGCTGCAGCAAAATGAGGTTACAGACAGTGCGTACCTGGGCTCCGAGAGCACTTACAGCGAGTGTGAGACCTTCACTGATGAGGACACGGGGGCCCTCGTACCCCCCGAGATGCACGAGGACGTGGAGACGGACAGCGGCATCGAGGCCGCGCTGCACGACCCTGAAGATGGCAGAAATAGGTCGGTATGCGTGTGTGTGTGTGTGTGTGTGTGTGTGTGTGTGTGTGCACTGCTTCGTGTTTAATGCTGTGATGGCTAGTTACGATCCTGAGCTGTTCATGGTTTGCCGCTGGCTGCAGAGTGGACCATACATGTGTCAAACCTCCAGCTAGGGGTTAGCCCTGCAGTTGCCCCGCACTGTCCTCTCACTGGGATCACGTGGTTTACGAGTTTACTAATGTATCTCAGTGTTCGGTTACCTAATTTCTTTTCTTATCTGCAGCCCTTCATGTACTTGTACACCATGTTTTGTCACAGGCAGTTTGAGGCAACGTTTAACATAGTTAGCAGGGACTGTTGGTGTTTTCTGAACAGGAAACCTCATTCAGAGATAACGTGAAATGTGCACCGCGTGAGCTCCCGAGACCTTGAAGACAGAAAGCCCCTCCACCATTCTTTACCTAAGTTGGAGTGTCTGAGTGGATCATCATTTGTATCGGCTGAAAAGAGACTCGGCTCTGCTCATCCTCTCTGAATTCTCAGTTTATGGGATAAACTGTTAACGATGGCAGTAAGCGAAATATTTTTAGCCTGATGCGTTTCTATTCATAGTTTTGTCACAGCTGGCATTTGTCTTATGTTCTTTGGCTTACACTTGTTTTGGACTGGAGCTGGATTCTTTTCTTACAGTGTTTAGTGGAGGTTAATAAAATTCGCTTTGTGCAGTGGAATGTGCCCAATTATCCGAGCCCCCACTTCAACGTGGTCAAAATAGTAAAGGTTATCCTCTTCACTGACTTTACTACTGCTTTCCAAATCTCTCTCAAATGGTCTGGTGTGACGAGTGTTAAGATTTACATTTTATATAGTTTAGCGTGTAGATCAAACCCTGATCATGAACCCAATTTCTCTTATTTTGATTGGTTAAACAATTTAGCTTTTTCCTGATTTGAATTAGACTCGGTCTCTCTCATTGTTAAAGGCAAGTTGCTGCAGATGAGGTCTACACGTCTGTACGTGAACGTAGTTGTTGATGTAGTGTTTAGGGTAAACACGAGGGAGGAAGTGCAGAGAAGTGAGGCCTCATCTGCTGACTCTGTGACCTGTCTGTCCGGCTTGATGACTGGTTGGAGTAGTCCGCCTCACATGGATGTGTTTGGACTTCCCATTCCATGATTGAGCCTTGAATTCCAGGAAGTGTTGAGTTAGCTCTTTTTTGTGTTGTTTTTCCCTTTTATTCTTTGTCTGGCATTGGCTAATCGGATTCTCTCCCCTGCACTTACTCACACCATCGCCATGCTAAGCTGAAATGAGAGAACATAAAGGTCCTAGAGTCAAATACACCATTTTTTCCAAGAATTTGGTGACTCATCACTAACTTGCCCCCCCCCCACAATAAAGAAGCTCTTTCATGCCCAAACCTTTTAAGGGGTCCTCCAAGTCAGAAACAATTAGCTCCTTGCAGTAATTTAACATTGACTGTGAGTAAATGCAATAAAAAGGTCAGTAAGTATAGTGAGAATTTGCCGTGCAGCCTTGTTAACCCAGCTGACTAACCATTTTCAGGGTAGGAGTAAATGCGCTAGACTGGGGATTAAGAATCTAACAGGATTAGCCTCCCCCACCCTCCTCTGTCCTTCCCGTGTCGCCACACACATTTGGCACCTTGGACGGTCAGCAGGACTGTCTGTTGGCCGTTGCTTAGCCTAAAATCTGATTAACCTTCTCACAGTCAACCCTTTTCAGGTCTGTCGGGTGGCACAGACAATGCAACATCAGTCATGTGGCACTGCAGACTGGCAGCTCATTAGGGCCACAGACTTGGCCGTTTTCAAAGGCAGACCCTTTTTGTGAGACGTGGTTTTTTTGTTTCAAATCGGTGTAACCTGTGAAACTTCAGGATTCCACTCTGGTTGTCCGGGGTTTTTACTCCAGTTGCTCCACGGCTTCCACTCCAGGGCAGCGGAGGCCGTTTAAAGATGCGTTCCCTCTCTTCGCCGTCCCTCTGCGCGAGGGACCTCAATATGGGGCCAAGTAGTAAGAGCTTGAGTACAGGGTAAGTGACTTCCGAATTGGTTTTTACTATTTAACCAGTTGAGCCCAGTCTTTGTACAGGGCATTGCTGCATTGTTGTCTGATTGAAAGAGACCGGAGAGTGTTTCAAGAGTGAGGCTGCTTTTTTTTGTTTTCATGCTGCAAACTAAGGTTATATTTTAGCTTTGAATTAATGTCATTTTTCTTGTAAACAAGCTAAAGGGGCTTTGTCATTGTTTGTTGAGAAAGCAAGCATTTCTGCTGAGTTGGACATCCTCATCCTGTGTGTGCTTAAGGCATCTAACATATCCCTTTGGACAACAGGAAAGACCAACTGTCCAGCTTTCCCGTTAAATGAAAAACAAAGCGTTTCTTTATCTATTCTTGTATAAGACTGCCAGTAGGTTTTTGTTCAGTTTTGTAAGATAACCAGCCAGTTCTGAAAGCCAAACTAACAGCCCGTTGTGGACATCTCTTAAGCCTGACCCTCCATCAAACTACACGAAGGTTCCTCTCAAGTGTTCCCACCATGATTTTGCAACAGCACGGCACAAGGCATTTTGTTTCAGCCGAAGCAGCCTTTGGGATTAATGTGAATTAACAGATTACCCTTTGAAGACAAGTGATCGTCGAACTTGTCCAGATTGCCGCTATTCCTGGGGGAAGATTAATTGTACTTGTTTGGGATTTACAGTAGGCTCTAGTCATTTTTAGCCGTCTGGGTCCAACACATCAACCCAGCCAGCCTTTTTAACACGTTACCCGGACGCTTTTGCTCAAATACTATAGCATGTCTATGAATGGAGTCAAAAGATGGGCCTTGTTTGGTTTGGCTGAGATTGTGGTTTCTGAAATGGATGCTTATGTGGCTGTTTATACCCAGTCGGACGTCCATTTTTATCCTACCTAAACCTGACCCATTTTTCTCTATTTTTGGCTTTTGGGCTACAGTTAACTACACTGTTGTGTATAAGTGAGCAAACACACACACACACACACAAACACAGTAATCCATTCTTTTGTGCCCCTCAGGTTTTCCCTGAACTCTGAGCTCCATAACCGCTCCGTGGTCATCGGTGGAGAGGAGGAGCACTTTGAGGACTTTGGGGAAAGTAATACCTCAGAGCTGCTACTGGAGAGCAGCGTGGAGGGGACCGAGGAGGGGGGCGACTCCCCTCATGTGCAGCCACCTGGGCAGGTCAATGGCTCCTCACTGCTCTCTCCCAGGTAACTAAACACAGAAGAGTTAAAACTTTGTACTTTTTATGTTGAACTCTAATCTTGTTGTTAAAATGTTGATAGGCTAAAGATAATTTAACTGATGTGACTATTAATATTATTTTTTAAGCAGGCTGACAATTGTCTTTTTTACCAACCTCTCCTGTTAAGAGGTGTGACACTGTGCCACTCTCAGTTGTATTGCCCAGGTTTTAAATGCCTCTGTTGACGTTCTTCAGATCAAATGTTTCTGTTTCAACAAAAACACTGAGGTCAAACGTTGATAAGAGCTCCCTGGAGATGCCCTTCCCACACTTATCTGCCTCCTTTTGTGCTGAAGGGCAAGATAAATGAAGTGTATACAAAGTTCATTTTATCAGTCTTACTCTAACTGTTGCAAAGTTATTGAAAATGTGGATGCTGGGCTAAATTCTTTTCTAAATCTGTGCTTCCTTGCTCGGGTAGTCTGAGTAAATGTTTTCCACTCACACTGTTTAAGGCTTAAGTGTGGCGTCTGTTGCCAAGACGTCTGGGACAGACAGAAGGTGGATGTTTTGTCGCATTGAGTATAGCAGATCTTAAGGAGTATCTAAGAAGATCTGGGCTGCAGTAGTGCAGATACAGGTTGACTTCAGCAGAGTAAGGTGTCCGCCAAACACCAAAATACAGCCAAACATATACAGACATACACACACTCCTCTCTGTGACACTTCATTTATGTTGAAGCCCCCATTGTAGCCTTTTCCCAGTCATCTTTTTTCCTCCCTCCTACTCTGTTTTCATCAGAGACCCAAAGCCGGATAACGCGTAATAAGTAATGTGGGTGATATTTCTGCCCTGCCAGGAAGCTCTTAACGACTAATTGCGTAGTTTTTGTAGCCCATTGACAAAAAATGGAAATAAGCTGGTCTATCTGGACTGGCACTAATAGTAATAAGAGCACAACATAACTGTGTATGAATTTTTTGGGAATCTTTTTATCATTTAAAGTAAAAGTGGTAAAAGGATAAACAAAGAGATAAGACAAATACAGGTTAATTATCTGAAATGATAGTTGAGAACGTGAAAGATTTCATGGCGTACAGGTTGTTCAGAAATCTACTCGTGGTGAGGCAAAAAAACCCATACACACAAAAAATAACTGCATCCCACAAACTTCACCCACTCGGTGTGAATGCGTCACTGTGCCAATCGCGCTCATTGTTGGCACATGTAACAGTGCTGCCTACACACACACACACACCCCCCCACATTTATCTATCTGCATATCGCAGCGCTTTGACAACACACGCACACTGTCGTGTGTTTTTGTTCAACAGAGGCAATCCATCACCGTAGGCATTATTTAACAAAGTCACCTCTCCCGCTGTCGGAAGAAAAATGACTCAGTACGACAGTGCATGTGACCATCAAGTGACACTCACTCAAAGTCTGCCATGGCTTGTTTCTGCCTACATGAACAGGAACCTGTGCAAGTGTGTTGCGTAATTCACACGTGACTCGCTCCCTAAATGAATAATCAGCTGGTGGAGGTGATGTGAGGGTACATACTCCAAAACATGAAATAATCAACCATGTGTTTCATTTGTTTGCTTCAGAACGGATGTTATTTTAATTGATTTCACTTAATTGAACTGTTCTTTTGGTTTTCTGAGTTTGGTTTGGGCAGCAGGGAAAGAAAATCATTACTTTCTTCTTCCTAGAATTGTTTGTTTCCTTACAATAAATCAAAGCCACTCTGCAGTCTGTTTCACGTCTCTCTCCCACTGTAGCCCTCGCACGTTACTCTTTCAAACTCTCCTGTGGATTTCACTAATACCCCCTGCATCCTGAGAGGTGTCCTGTCCCGCCTCAGTGCACCCCTTCTTGTCCGTCACTCACCACTTCCTCCTCCTCTTCCTCCCTATTTCCTCTTTCCAGTGCACCTGCTCCTCTCCCTGACTGTTTTCAGAGCTTCCTCAGGGAGGAGGCGCTGGACTTTTTCTGTAGCCAGTGTCACAAACAAATAAGTCGTCTCGAGGACCTCTCCACTCGCCTCAATTTCCTAGAGATGACTAGGTAACACGTCATTCACATCCCACTCCGATTATAAGCTGCGTGAATGTGTTTGCAGTGCTGATTAGATACCATGCATGTTCTCATAATGTGTGCATGCTGTGCTGGACCAGCCACAACACGGTGCGTGTTATGTTACCGATTGTGCTTTCACACACACACATTGTGGTGTATTTAAGCCCATTTTTACATCTTTTTTTTCATCTGCATCCTCTTTTTACGTATGTTAACATTTAGCATACATGATAAACATTTTGCTTGTACATGTAGAGTCTATTTGAAAGAGTAGAAATATATGAAACGATAACCCCGGGTATCACAGGTGAGTGGTGTCTATTTCAGTGTTTTTTTTGGTTATTCATGCCTTCATGCTTCGTTTGAGTTGATGCAGAATGACTTGTTGTGTAAAGCTTTTCAAAGAACCTGCTTTTATTGGAAACAGACTTGCTGATCCAGGATTACTAACCGGTAGCTGTATTACAGAAACTTGAAATCCCATTTGATCTGCTCAACAACTGGATTTGGTGAAAACTTTCAGAAGAAATCTACAGAACTCCTATATTTGTTCATTCATTTCACAATGTTTCTGTAATGCAGTGTCTATCTGTCAAACAAAACTGGTCCTAGATCAGCACTTGTTAGACAATATAAAGATTACGCTGCTGTGTTTGTGTTAGATTGCTGTGATGTGTGAATATTTTGTAGCTTTAGTTTCAACAAAATGTGTTAGTAAAGAACCACCTCAACGTGCCCTTTTGTCTGTGGGGCAGAGAGAGAGGGGTGGGGGGGTGGGGGGGGGGGGTGTATAGGACAAATACCAGGAGATGGTGTCTCTTTTCTCTGTCCCTTTTCTCTTCCTGACCATTTTTTCCTGATGTTCTTTCTCCCCATCCAGCGCTGGCAAGAGGCTGTCCAGCAAGAAAGTAGCACGGTAAGCGAAATAGTTGCTCCGATTTCAGTAGGCGAGTATATTTCTAGTATAACTGTGATAGATGTTTGACATAAGGAAATAGCAATTTATCAGAATTTATTAAATGTAAACTGGCTCCGGGGACGGTTGAGTAAAATGTTCCCTCTCCATGTGCAGACATCTCCTCCAGAACAGCTCGATGACGCTGGACACCATGAGCGACTTAACGCGGGACATCCTGGAGCTCGCTGACAATGACATCACAGACAAAGTGAGAGGAAGTTACAGTCCCTCTGGTTACACACTGTCATACCTGAGTTTTCAGTTATTAAAGAAAGAAGGCACATTTTATATTGGCAGTTAGACAAGATACAACAGTTCAGTTTGTTAATGAATCATAGTTGATTGTTGTTACAGGAATCTTTGTTTGCGCTAACCATGAACCGTTTTCCTTTCCCAGGTGCTCCTCCTCGAGCGCCGAGTGGCGGAGCTGGAAAAGGAGTCGGAGGCATCGGGGGAGCAGCATGCGCGGCTGCGCCAGGAGAACCTTCAGCTGGTGCACCGGGCCAATGCCCTGGAGGAGCAGCTGAAGGAGCAGGAGGTCCACGCCGACGAGCAACTACAGCAAGAGACCCGTCGTCACAAGGAGGCCCTGATCAAGCTGGAGAGGGAGGGGGGGCTGGAACAGGAAAACCTGCAGGCCAGGTGAGCACATGAGAAAAGACTGTTTATATCTTTGGCGGCAGCAGGAAAAATCGAAATATATGAATTTACTGTGCAACAGATTGGTTTATATTGTATATAGGATTTGCACATGCTAGGACAGAACATAAGACGTTATTGCCATCAGCCATTTAGTTGTTCCGTTATACTTCTTGGTGGGTTTGTTGTATTAGATTTAATGACAGCACATTTGGTCATTGTGACATGTTTGTTGGAGGAATCATGGCTCTACACTGCCACGCTCTGGCACTAACCTGCCACTGAATGTAAGCTACTTTTCTGTGAGACTAGTAACAAAATGTGCAGATGTCAGTTTTAACTTTGCGGCTGCACTGAAGCTCTTTCATGTGTGTGCCTGTCTAAATGATTTGTGTTTGTTTCTCAGGCTGCAGCAGCTGGATGAGGAGAACAGTGAGCTGAGGTCATGTGTTCCTTGTCTTCGCGCGAACATCGAGAGACTAGAGGAGGTGAGATGATGATGATGATGATATCTTATCACCTGGTTTGTCTGGTCTTCCTCGTGCTCCTAATGCAGTCTTCCTCCTAAGTTCCCTTTCTCACCCGTCTCAACACTCCTCTTCGTCTCTGCCTCCTTTTATTTACCAGGAGAAGAGGAAGCTGCAGGATGAGACAGAAGTCATGTCCGACAGGCTGGCGGAGGAGACGGAGTCGCGCAGGAAGATGGCTGACAAGCTGTCCCATGAGCGCCACCAGAGCCAGAAGGAGAAGGAGTGCACTCAAGAGGTGGGATTGGTTTCTCTATGTACAAAATAAACAGCACTCTTGTGTACCAAATATTAAAATCCAGCTCAGAGTTGGATAATGTTCCTGTGTTTTTGCCCTCTAGCCCTCGTTTTCTAAGGTTCCTAATGACTTTAATAACTGATGTCACTTGATTTGTTTGGACCACAGCTCATTGAAGACTTGCGGAAACAGCTCGAGCACCTACAGCTGTACAAGTTGGAGGCCGAAGCAAAGAGGGGGCGCACACCCGGCGCCGGGCTGCAGGAATATCAGACGCGCACCCGTGAGGCCGAGCTGGAGCAAGAGATCAAACGACTCAAACAGGTAGCGCACAATATTCTATGAGTATCCTCAATCTTCTGCCTCTTCGCTCTTTTTTATGTGGCGTTTTCTCCTTCTGTCATTCTACCCAGACTGTTTTGAAATGGATGAATGATTTAGGATCTGACCTGTGCGGTTTCATGATGTGTTGTATTTGACTTAACCACTCCAGGACAACCGCACCCTGAAGGAGCAGAACGATGAGTTAAACGGCCAGATTATCAACTTGAGCATCCAGGGAGCCAAGAACTTGATGTCAGCCTCCTTCTCCGACTCCCTGGCAGCTGAGATCAACTCAGTATCTCGTGTAGAGGTAGGAACGGAAGTCATCGTCTGTTCACCAAGAGTTACTCTGTGACTCTGTTTCATCTCCACTGACTTCTGTTTCTCTGTTTCTAGTTGATGGAGGCCATTCACAAACAGGAGGAGATCAACTACAGACTCCAGGACTACATTGACAAAATCATCGTGGCCATCATGGAGTCCAACCCCTCCATCCTAGAGGTCAAATAGACAACGCACAGTGACTCCTCAGGCTGTTAAAAATATTAGAGACTTGGCTAAAAGAAAACTACCAAGAGAGGATGTAAAACATATTCATTTTGGTAGGAAAACAAACAACGCACTCAAATCATCCAACTCCCCGCAAGAATTTAAGATTTCTAAGACGTCCAAGGTTGTCAGTAAAAAACAGTTTTTGGTTAGATATCCCTTGAGTGTATGTTACACTTGGGTTCTGGTGACTTCCATGTATTTGGCTAGAGGGACCCGAGTCTCCTCTGTCAAGTGAGTGAATGTGTAAATGTGCGCAAGAGGTCAGTCTCACGAAGAGTAGAAAATCTTCCCGTCCCTTTCCAAAAATAAAAGTGTCAATGTTTGATTGAGCTAAAGAAAACAACAACAACAACAAAAACGATCAGACAATTATACAGTACCGAAAGGCCTTAAATGAAAGGTGATCAAAGTATTCATTACTTAAACGTACCATACATGCCTCAGTTCATTCAGGGAAGTGTTACTGGGACAGTGGTGGTACAGTGTGTGGGGCTGTGATCTCCTGAACCAGGCTGAGTCGTGTTTAATCACAAGTGAGAAAGCCGCATGAAGCCCCGGGGAGGAGATTGGAGCTGCGGTTTTCTCTTTTTGAATTTGTCATTAACATGTTAAAAGCTTGCTGTGCTGCCTCCCAGTCCCTATAACAGTGTGTTCTGTCCATTAAACCAGTTTGACTTTGTCTTTCAAGGGAAACCAAGTGACGGACATTTCTAGGGGTCGGGGATGAGAAATGCCTGGAGGGTTCTTTTCGTGTGTATGCGTGTGAGGTGTTTGACATATGCTCTATGTTACTTAAAGGTTTTGAAGACGCTTGGTAACACTAGGAGGAGTAAGATGAGCTTCGATGTCCCAAATGAAGGAATTGGGTGCTTTTTCTTTCTTTCTTTTTTTTTTTTTCTTTTTTAATAATTTGCTTCATCTCGTTTTGTTTTACAATGAAACAGGGTCCCGGGGCTCAGGTGGGCTGGAAACCTCCAGTGGATTAAAAAAAATACAACATTTCCCATCACTCCCGGGCACAAATACCAGATAACGCAAACTTATCTCACTAAATATAGACTGGTTAGTGTAACTGACAAACTATAACCTGCTCATACTGATGCGTTCACTTTGTAAACCCTTTGAGAACACTTGAACTAAGCATGAAGGGAAACTGATGAGTGATTCTGGGAATTGTAGTGAAGGGTTAGGTTTTGATTTTAAGTACAGCCCACCTGACCCCAGTGTTCTCTTGCTGAGTGAAAGTGATGGGGAGCAAGCTTATCCAGGTAACCAAGCTTTTATTTTTTATTTTCTCTCCACCGTAAGTGATTTATCGTCGGTAAAAATGGTATTGAGACTGAAAAATGCTGACATTCGAGAAGTTGTATGTGAATAATCAAATGGTTGTACTTTGCACTAAGTTTTGTTTTGATTTCATTATTGTTTTGTTGAAAAAAAGTTGTTTATTGTGAAGGGATCAACTTATAAATTAAGCCCGTGTGAAGATTGATAGTGAGCGGGATTTGTTGCTACTGACGATACCAGCAGAGTTGGGACTGGTGTTGGCTGCAGACATCCCACTCATGTAAAAGGAACATCACACTAATTTTAATGCTATATTAGATTGGAAATATTGAAGATATACTCCAAAAGAAATGTTTCAGCCATGTCTTAAGATGAGTTTACATTTCCATTTCCATACTGTATTTATTTCAGCCGTCAGGAGTTCAGATATGCTTTTTGTTTGCTGGCTGTTGGCCAGTTGTATTTCTTTTTCCAGACCTGATGTGCAGATATAATACTGAGACATGGCAGACTTTGGTAGCAATAATGCTTGGCAAGAAAGTGGACATTGGTGGAGGGCAGATGAAACACATCTGCTCTTTATTTCCTCTGCTGAAGCAACATCTGCGTTTCTCGACGATGTACGGACTTATTTTGGACTGACGCCGTGCTTCTCGGTACTGTGCCGCCATCTCTAAGTACTTTTGGACATTTCTTTCTGACTGGACGGAAGTGTCGGATTTACCTACAAGACCTCTTTACAAACTTGTAGTCAGTGGGGGTGGGGGGGTTGTTTGTGTCCAAACAGCATGGCATTCTGTACCAATATGCTAAGAAGAATTCCTATTTTTCACCCTGTTCACCTGTATCTCACTGCTCTTCTTCACCTGCCACTCCATGGAAAAATGGCCTTGGATGTAAATGACTTGTACATGTAAAGTTTTTTCTACACTCATTCTAGATTCTAGGTATTTTTATAGTCCGAAGAAAATAACATTTCTTCTTGTCTTATGCTGAGAGACAGCTGCCTGTATTCTTCTCTAGCATGTAGCGTGTACAGTATCAGTTTTTTTTCTTCAAGATATTTATTCATCTTTTGACACAAACGACAACTCGCACTCTGTGATCTGTTCTGCTGAAAACACGTTTGTACATTTTTGAATTCACAAGGGGAGATTCAGTTGCGGTGAATGAACCTGTTGGGAGAATTTGTTGAATTAAGAAAAAAACCCCAGTTCAAAGCGAAGTTATATCGTCTTTGGAGAGCGCACACGCTTGGCTGTGACCTGCTCAGAGTGCTCGTTTGTTGAGGTCGTTGCACTCTTCCATAATGCTGATGTTGCCGTGACCTCTTCAGGGTTTTGATTTTGTATACATGGCAGAGTCTGCGGTTCCTACTGTTGTCTTCCCAGATGGAGTCAGGTCCTGCATGGAAACACCGATTTTTATTCTGTATCTCTAATTCAGTCATTTGACCTACATTTTGACGTACAAATCATACGCTTATATTTTCCATTAGTGGAGTCGTGGGTTGCAAGACCTCATAACATGACACCTAAAACCTCATGCCCGGGCGTGCTGAGTTCAGCTTCCTGTCATTTAGTGTGACTGGAGGTTTGTCCGAACAGATTTAATACTTCATTCTTTATGTTGATCAACAGTTTTTTCATTAGAAGGAGGGAATGGGATGACACTTGAACACACCGGGCTATACTACACTTAATTCTCTCCCTGCTTCATATTTTGACAGACAGTTTAGGGACGAACATGACTGGCAACAGAGTAACTAGACAGTGAGACCACAGAGCTGACAAAACATTCCCCTTTCAGCAGAGCTGAAGGTGATTGCACTTTACCGAGATCCAAATTTTTTACTCCCGCTTTCAATATGACCAAAGACAGACGTTTGAAGTTAAACTGATCATCGTTACATTTTCCTGTTCTAATAAATCATAAATCAACAGACTCTGAGCTTGCCCTTAATGAAATCAAACTGGCCTGCTAGTCTAAACACTGTGCCTCTGTGTCTCAAACTTTGCCTCTAAACTAACCTGATGATGAGCCCTGGGGAAAGCACTGACCACGTGACCGTTTGTTAAATTATAGTGATGAAACCTAAACTGTAAATATGAATTGTCATTTTTGTGATTTCTTTTTTTTTTTTCTTCCTCTCTCACACACTCGCTTCCAATGTCCAAAGAAAGTTTGCTCAAGGCACAAACATCACTACTGTAGTAGTGCGTGGTTTGCCTTTTATGTGACATGGGAAGATAAAAAGAGAATATTGTAGAAAAGAGAAAGTTAAATTTATGCCTATTTTCAAAGATAAATGTATAAATTATATCAGTATTGGTTACAGCTGTATATTATTTTTGAAGATCCCCAAATGATCTAATCCTAATTGTTACTGGGGAAATGTAATTTCAGTCATTGTAAAAAGAGATAAATTTAAAGGTAAGCAGTGAAAGTAAGATTAGAAAAATAAATGGAATAAAATGACCCAGTGTTTGGTTGACTCTTTTTTTTTTTTGCACTGTACTGTGTGTTTGCATGTTCTGTTTAGATTCTGGAAGAGCTTTCAGCAGAATATAGGTTTTTGCACACTTCCTCTTAACACAGTTAATTTGACAGAATAAAGCTCCAGGTGTTAATGCATGTTCTCACATGTTACCAGCTCAGATGGTAAGTCACTATAAATCAAAAGTGGTTGATATTTCATGACAGAGGTGTACACATGCAGAGCCTGGAGGTGTTCTGCTTCCCTTGTCCATCACCAGATCACTGATACTGGGTCCACCTAACTGTCAGCCCCATCTGCAGGTTGTGGATATGTACTGCATGGGCCCTCAACCACACTTTACACTTCACCAGTGTCACAGTCCTTTTCATACCTTCACCAGTTATACTTAGCAACACTATATTAACTCCCATAACTCGCAGAGGGATGGTGTGAAGCCCATCGGTCCCCTAGTAGTAACCATGTCAGCTGCTGGTGAGTAAATGTGTGCAATAATAAAGATTTATTTTCAATTGTTAATTTGTGTCATGAAACTTTATGGGGGCCCATTTTTGCTATCAATATTGATCTGATGTCAATAATCAATACACGTGCAAATCAATGAATCAATGGAAAAGGCAATTGAAAATGAAGCCAGAGAAGTAGTATTATTTTTGAATGTCTTATTTGACTCGTATGACTCTTGATTTTAGATGCTGAAATCACTTGTTCAATGTAAGGTTGTAATGCAACTCCCAAATCATCAACTTTAATATTATGATGCAATCATTTGACATGTGTAATAATGCAATAATGACATATTTATGCTCATATACCGTTGTTATTGAAGTATTTATTATATTAATTCAAGGATTTATATTGTCATACCAATCTGACTTTCACATGAGATTGCACGAAATTAAGTTCTGAGGTCCCGGACCTCATAAAATAAATAACAAAGACAGGATATATACAATAAACATAAATAAAAGAGCAGTAGCAGCAATACAAATTTAGTAGTAAGACTTGCACATTTCTTAATTGATTTATTAACCGATTAGTTTAACAGGTAATCGATGTATAAAATGATCACCTGATTGAGTCAAGACGAGGATCCAGAAGTGCTACAAGAACTGTCGCCTTCTTGAATACCACGCCGGTCCGACGGTTCCCGGAACCTCTCCTCTCCTTCTTGCTCATCACGGATGTATTTTGATGAAGCACGCGGGGAGCGACGCGACACGGCGGGACGTTCTTGTCAAAAATGTGAACTGACAGGAGTCACTGCAACTTTCACCTCGAAAAGAAAAGGTTTAACGTGGCAATGATTATAAATCAGACCGGGAGTCGCCATATGCATTTCTGTTGTTTTGTTGAATAAAAATGCCCAGGTTTGTAGCAGTTTTGACAGGCTAACTGTTGAAGCTAATAGACTTAACTTATGGCATCCAAATAGAGATCTGTGTTTATCTTGAGCATGACTGAAGGCTGTATATCCAGAAAATGTTAGTGTGATGTGCTGATATAATTTGTAGCTGAATTCATAAAGCTCAAAATGTGTAAAATGTTAAAAACACTCATAGCTACTTATTATAATCTACAGTAGCTATATACTGTTGTGTGTTTGTGTGTAGAGGTATTTGGCAGTCATACCTTGGTATGTCCATGTTTTTGTTTAGGAGGTAAAACAAGCCGGTTACCATTTCAAAGATGGAGTCCCTGGCCTCACATACTGAGGTTCGCCTGGCGGTGGCCCAGTCTTTCCGGACCCTCTCTACTCCCACAGATAACAAAGACATCATCGCCGCTCTTCAGACATTCCACTCTTACTTGGATGAAGGACCAGAGAGTAGAACCACTACAGCTCAGCGGGCGGAGTTCAGGAGAGCTCACTTCACTCGCACCCTTCAGTTCCTGGTCGGAAACATTCAGGCCGACTGGTTGTCCAGCCTCACAGCAGCCCAGCGCACAGAGTTATGGGACGGCCTCTTCCTCAAAGGCCCTCCGGAGCAGGCGCTGCTGGTGCTGATGGAGGCAGTGGGGGAGCTAAGGTGGGTGGTGTTGGATAGGGGGATGAGAGGCATGTACATCATTTTGTCTATTCAATAGAAATTACTCTTATTAATAATCATTGTCACTCCACCGCAGAGCCAGCACAAGCCTGGACCACTTGGTCAGCATCACCGAGAAGTTCCTCCAGAGCGGTCGACTCTCTGACCTGCTGTGGTCCTACTGTCTTAAGGCAGGTCCTTCTGACTCTCCCCAGCTCCGGGAGACTCTGCTGGGACGTATTGTGGCACTGCCGGACATCACCGCCAACAGGCTACACCCAAACAACAAGCCCCTTTTTTCCCCTCAGCAGTACTACCCACTGCTGGCAACAGAGATGCTCGCCGCCCTCGAGCGGACCTGCCAAGCACTCAAAGGCGAGGGAGCATCTTTTAAACTAAAGATTCATTGTTGCGACATAAAAATGACCTCTATTTGTCTGACTTGTGTGTTTGACAGGTGGCACAGACTGCTCCTTGACTTTTGTGGCTCAGACACTTGGAAAAGTGTGTATCCAGGGCCATAGTGGTGAGTTTAGTTACATTTTTGAAAGCTGCAAACAAATTAGTTTGTATATTGTGTCTCCTCCCATGTGTCCCCACATTCACACTGCAAGCCCAGGGGTTGATGGGTAGCTCCATTAGCTCTCTATATTGAAATTAATTAGCTGTAATATTTAAAAAGGAAACAAACTTGAATATTACCAACAAGCCCAATTAAAATCCCCATGCATACATTTGGCAGGCATTATTTATTAAATATTTATTTTGTAATAAATCATTTTGATATTTTAATATTTTGATGGAACAGTCACAGGTTCCCGATTCTCACATTGTTTTTCTATTTTACATTATAATATATTTAATAGGTAGATGTCACCTTATGATGGTCATTTTTCACCATAAATTTAATTAATTAATGGGGAAAAAGCACCAAATTAATCTATAATGCAAAAGAATCATTCGCTGCAGCCAGTATCATTTCAAATAGACTAAAAGGAATGACAAGCTTTGAATTGGTAAACCATCTTGATTCGGTATGATATTCAACTCAATGTTAAGAAAACAAGGAAATTATTAACGTTCATTGGCTGTTGAAAGCTAATAATCGTGACATGCTGTTTACTGCAGGATCCGTAGTAACAATCCCTTTTTTAAATCCTCCTCTCCTCCCGTTTTGTTTTTCTATCGACAGGTTTGGTGCTGGCAGTGCTGGCTCCTCGCCTGTCTGTCTGCACACACTCAGACATGGTGTGGCAGAGGGTCTGCCGGAAGCTGCTGGCGAATGTCCCACAGCGTTGGGTGGAGAGCGTGCTCACTGGGCTGGTGCAGGCTGTCGGCGGGTACGGTGCTTAGAGCTTCAGTCTTGTGCATTTAATTAGCTGTCAGATTATCTGGCCTCAACCTGTGAGTTTCGACACCGGTCTCCTGCCTCTTTTTTTCAGGTCAGATGGCCTGGGCAGGATCATTGGGAATCTAGTCTTAACAAATAAAAAGGCCCAGTTTGTCATCACTCATAAACTGCTGTTACTACAGTATAAATATGAGGTAAGACGATAACTTTCAGCGCGACAGTAAACCGCATGTTTATCTTGTAAATGTCATATGAAACATGTTTTTTTTTCAGACTCGAGTGTTGAGAATTGTTCTGGGTTACCTCGCGGCTGACAGGGAGCGAAGGCCGCTGCTCATCCAGGTGAGTGCAATAGGATCATCAGCAGCCAAATGACATCACGTTAAATCGTTACACACATTGATGATTTTGACGTGTGTGTGTGTGTGTGTGTTCTCAGGTGTTACGGTCTGTGTCCCAGGCCTGGGCTAACCCCAGTGCAGTGAAGCACACACCTCTAGAGCAGCAGCTGTATGTCAGCAAGGCCCTGCTGCTGAGTGTGAGCCTACTGACAGACTCTGAGCTACAAGAGCTACGTTCAGGTACAGATAACAATGTCCGGTCAAAAAATAGAAACGATTGTGGCTTTTGTTTTTATCAAAACATATGTAATCAAAAAACAGCCATTGCTTAAGTCATTTCAATAGAAAGTCTATATCCAAACTTAAGTTAACAGGTTGTCAGTCAGTACTAGCAGCAGCAATAGAAGTAATAACATGTTCATATAAATGATATTGTTGCTTTCACCTTTTCTCCTCTCTATGTTGCGTGCCTCTCTCCTCAGACTTACTTGAGTGCATGCTGGGCGGCATGCAGAGCCACCTGGACAGCAGTGTGGTGCGTGTCAGACGCATGGGCATGGTGGTGGGAGAGTGCCTGAGCTCTCGCATGGATATCAGCGGAACCAAGCTCAAATTTGAGGTACAGCCTTACGACAGCTGCCTAGTCAGCCTAGCTTCAAACTATTTTATCCATCGCTCGATTGAAGTGCCAGTATGAGACCTGTGTCTGAGTTTGCATTGTGCTGTGTTGTAGTACGATCAGGATGAGGAAACTCGGGAGCTGCTTTCTTTGATGACTCCCGTTACTGGCGGTGAACCAGAGGCCAAGCCTGTTAACAGGTAGGTGTTTTTACATCTCTGCAACTGTTCCGTCGAGATTTAGGAGGTCGGCCTGTTGGTCATTTACACTAAATAACTTACCATTATGAACTACCACACATTACTTGCCCTATTTCTATAGGTTGAGAGCAATATGTGCTACATTGTGTTACTGATAATCCTTAGTTAAACTTCCAAAGAAAAATATTTTCCAAGGACACAAATTACTTATGACTTATTATAGAAGGTTTGTCATCCGCAGAGTTGACTTTCCTGAAGGGACCAATGAATCAACTCCATCTTCTCGGAATGTATTATCTCAAAACTCGTCAGGACCTCAGCCATCAAAACCTGACCCAGACTCCGACCTGGACAGGTGAGCGTTAGTGATGCCGCTATACTAAGCGTATTTTGTTTGTACTAAAGGAATTATAGAAGTGTTTGTTAACTCCATGTCTTTCACTGGTGCAGCGATGATGAGCTCACTCCGTACGACATGTCTGGTGATCGGAAAAAAAGTGAAGCATCCCCACCCCGCTACCTACGAGACTGTCTAGAAGGTACGGCTCCACGGGTTACATCTAATTGACCTTGCCGATCACGTCCTATTTAAATGCTGTGTTATTAGCTCCAGCTTTAATCCTTTCTTATCTGTCAACCCACCCAGCTTTAATTTCCTCTGAGGACCCGGTGCGCGTGGAGCTCAGTTTGAGAGTCGCTGAGGGTTTGGTGAGGAAGAACATCTTTGCTACCAGAGAGGTATGACTGCTAAACACACAACAGAAATGTACAAGTGTTACACCTGTAGTTTGTTCCACAAGTTTTCATTCATTTCTAACATTTCATATTTACAACATTAAGTCTTTTGAAGTCTTTCTAAATACAGTTAGAACATACTGGTTCAGTTTCCTGTAAGGACGCAGCACATACTGATACAGTGACAAAAGGTGTAGTTCCTTACCTTACAGTTACTGACTATACAGGGATTTGAATATTTGCAAATCACTTTTTGCACTGCAGTTCACGTTTGTCTGCCTTTTTCAGATCAGTGTCCAGCTGTCCAAAGTGCTTCTTCACATGGAAGATAAATACAGCATAAATGGCTTCCTGGCTCTCAGACAGGCGACCATGGTGGCGATCACGGTCACTGACTGTATCCCTGTATGACCTTTAACCTCTTTTTCTACACAATCCAAATGTATGTTCATTATTTACACACACAACTTTACAACCATCTTCTAGTTTTTGTTTTAGATTGTCCCTTTGCTTTTCTTGACAGGTGACTCAGTATCTGACCACAGAGTTCTACTCCTTGAACTACAGTCTTCGCCAGCGGCTGGATATCTTGGAGGTGAAATCAACAGTGGCTGCCTTCACCGAACACATTTAACTATTGATTTTCTCTCTTTTGATCATTTCCACAAATGTAATCACGAGGCTGTTCTCGCTTTGGTTCGTCAGGTCCTTGCTCTGGCAGCGCAGGAGCTCTCTAAACCAATCACCGAAAAGAAAGATCCGTCTATGGGTATTTCAGCCAGCACTGATTTGACTCCGTACCCCGGTGACAACCCTGTTCACTGGCGACAAGAAGTAGAGAAGCGGATTCAAAGCAAGACAAAACGCCTCAGGAAGGTAGTTAAAGTAGACAGCCATTTTCATCTTTTTGGTTTTTGCGCTCTTTAGCTCTTCAGTCATTTCTCTTGTGCTACAGGGTGCCACACGACCTCCAGCTAAAGCCACACCCAACCGTTATGCCCCTGTTGCTGGACACTTCTTTTTTCCTCTGCTCAGGAATTATGACAAGTAAGTTATTTTATGCTTATTTAAAAGCTCGACACTTGTAGTTTTTGACTTAAGTGTACAACAGAACATGTTAAAACTGAAATACAATACCTTTCTCCTAGGCCTCAGGTGACCTTTGACCTGTTGGGCAGCGACCATCTGGTACTGGGCAGGCTGATTCATACCTTGGGCCTCTTTATGCACCTGGCAGTCAATGCACCGGTAGTTTTATCGATCAGTCCATGCTGGTGTGACATGATCTCACTGTAGAGCTTCATATCAATATCAATGCGCTGAACGTTTAGGTAGAACTCTTGATGCAGTCATAAATTATATATATTTCATTATAAAAGATTATCGGTAATGGGATTTATGGCCAGGCAGTTAGAGGCATCCATTGCTCATTTTACTGAGCTAGAGCAGTTATAAAATACACAATATCACAATATATTGTTGTTGTTTTTTGCAGATAGCTGCACAGATGGGTTGTGCTTTGCTGGATTTTGTGTGGACAGTGCGCTACCATGCTGACCAGTAAGTATTATGCAAATCAGTGTTTTAGACAGTTCATTGTCTTAGGAAGCTATTTGAGGTTGGTAACAAAACTATAATGTAGAATTCCTGCTGCTAACCAGGCTTTTTATCATTAACATTAGTTAGGAAACTGCATGGCTAAAGCCTCTTCCTCACAACATGTTTAATCCAATTGTTTAATTAGCTATAACGAGCTATAACCTGAAATCTGTCTCTGAAAGGATGGTGAGACGAGGCGTCCTCTTTGCGGTGTGCTCTGTGTTTCTGAGCATGCCCAGTCAAAACCTGCTGGTGGACCTCAGTGATCAGCTGTTTGAGACCAGAACTTGGCTGGCAGGTAAAAAAAAAACAAAAAAACAATGCTGGTGACAAAGGTTCCAAGAATGTCGACATAGACATTTTCAAATTTAATGGATAAATCTCATCAAAATCTCTCCTCATGAGGTGACAGTCAGGCAGAGCTTTTGTTCCACTTCTGTTATTACAGGGCCACTACCTACATTAGTATATATTTTGGACTTGCATCACATTGTTTATATGTAACTAATAATAGATTAACCCTAAAACACAGGATTCTTGTAAATGCTCAAAGGTCTGAGGCTGCACCTGCATAATGTAATTCTGTCAGGAATGTCCCCTCAGTGGCACACAAACGCGTACAGCACACACATGCACAGCTGGACTGAGCGTTTCTGGGAAGTACAGGAGGAACCAGGATGTCCTGCGCAACACGGACCGTCCATGACGTGACATCAACAGTGGGATGTTTCTTTATCCCTCTGAGGATTAAAGTAGTTTCACATTTCAGAGAGAAACTAAATGACACAGTGCAAAGGACAAGTATTTCCCTCTGACAAAAGGTTGTTAATTGTAAAGAAAGAAAGCGGCAGGATTTTGTGCAAGCACAACCAAAGAACGTTGGATTTTAGCTTTTGTAATTATACTGAGAGATGTACATTTTCTTGCAGCGTGTTGTCACCACTACCAAATCTGCTAATGAATCTTTTTCTGTTAATATCCACAGATGTGGCTGAAGGAGACCCTGATGCAGATTGCCGGAGCCTGGCTGTGCAGAGTCTGGTACTGATGGATAAGAGCATGAAGAAACAGCTACAAGATCAACAAGTCATGGAGTCATGATCACAGCATCAACAATAAACCGTGAAATACAGAATGGGTCCCTCCGCCTGGAACCCTCGCAGAGCCTGGAGGCCCTGGAGCCCGGAGAGTATTGAGGTCAATGGAAATGATGTTCCGGATATTTGCTGCCAGGGGGGGCTAGTCTGGCCAATTTCTGTCATATCCTGGAACACACAACCAGCTGGAGGGCACATGTCTTCTGCATCACACACACACACACACACACACACACACACACACACACACACACACACACACACACATTTCAGTACACTTTATTGTTTAGATGAATATATTGTGTATATTTTATGAACCAGGTAAAATATTGAATGGAGAATAGGATGCAGTTTTTGTCCACCAATAAAATGTATGTTGTGAGGATATCCTTTTTAAACTCTTTCCTGTACTGGCACATATCTCTGTACAGTGGTTGTTTGTTTGAAAAGGACATCCTGTGAATATCCACGTGTTCATCTGTATGTTCCCAAACAATGAAACATTTTGAAATATACAGCTGTTTATAGTTTTCATCTGTAACGGCCTTGACTTGGTGACCTTGACATATTTGGTAGGAAGATCTACATTGATTAGTTGACTGTTTTTGTGTTTAATACAAAAAGAAATGTTTGTATGACTTTTTTTCTGTTTTGACAATACTGAATAAAAGATGAATGCAATTTTCTGAAAATCTTTAACTTGCCAATTGGGTTAATTGTAAATGACAGTGGCAATGTTGTATGCTAGACCACTGAAATCAATTTATTAAAGTTATATTTAAGGTTTAAATAAACCAAAAATTGAATTAGTGAAGGTGTTTATGCAATTGTCCGTTCAACAATAAAACAATGAGCGCAAACTCCCTTAAAAATGAAATGTAAAGAGCCTGTGGGAACTGCATCAGGAAAAATTGCATGTTCTTTTGGTGATAGACTGCCACCACCTTCGACAACAACTCGGGTTATGCTCGTTGTTTTCCGTAACTCCGCCTGTCCTGCCGTCGATGTTGTCAGGGGCAACTGGGAGAGACGCTTTTGATCACACGGGAGGCTACACAACACTGGAAGTTACGGTCGATGTTTTAAGTTGTTTCGACATTCAACAACTACATCGGCATTAAACTGAAGGGAACGACAGTGAGGTCGGTCTTTAGACAATCTGACAGAACGGTTTAACTTCAGTCTACAGTAGCGAGGGCCAGCAATGAATGCTAACTTTTGCTAGCTGATCTCGCTTAGCTAATGTTAGCAGCTAAAGCTAACTTAATCATTTGTCACACCACGCTACTAACGTTAATGGTAGCTGATAGCGCTAACTATTATGGTGATTCCATAGCTCAGTTGACGTCTACACTGCTTATCTGTAACCATTAGAAAACTAGCTATCTTAAGTCAGTTTACGTTACATAGAAAGTGAAATTATACATTTGGAATTATTGCATGCTATTTGAGGGTCCGTTCTAACTAGTGGTTAACTAAGTAGCTAACTAGTGATTCCTTTCATAAAACGAATTAGCCAGACAGGAAAGTAGCTGGGAAAGGGATATAAATCTGTACAAAAATTAAAAAACGTAAAATCAAAGAATGCACTATGAATAACCATGTATAAAATGATGTATTCACCTAACTCCTATCCCCTGTTTCTTCTCTCGTATCCAGAGAGGAGTACTGGGGCCATGGCGGTGTATTTTGACCACCATATTGAGGCCCCTGACAGCAGTGATGTGCCCTCTCAGTTGACCTGGCACTCGGCTCTTCCTGTACTGGCTGTGGCCTCAAGCAGCTCCTCCCCAGGAGGCAATGTAGACCTCTATCTGCAGCAGGTAAACACTGGGCTTTGCAGATGAACGCTGACACAGAAAAAGACCACATTGTTGTGTGCGAGTATCATCAATTGCGGCATACTTAACATAGTTTGCATGCTTCATTTCTGTCCTTGTGCAGGGAGAGCATGTGGGGAGCTGCCACCTTGAACGTCTTCACCAGCCAGCAGTGCTGCGCTGGCATCCCACAAAGCCAGTGTTGGCAATAGGCTGGGAGAATGGAGAGATAGTGCTGCTGATACACCCCTCTGGAGATCAAACAGTCCTTCCCAGCACACATAAAGCCTGCATCACACTGCTGGAGTGGAGTAGCTCTGGCAGCCGCTTGGTAACTGGTGATCAGGTGAGTGTGTTGCAGTAACTGTATATACAGACACTCTGGCACACATGAACATGTCATATGAACACGCTAAGGCATTCATAGCATTGCAAACATGATAAACATTTGTTCTGGAAATACTTGCTGGATTACCATCATGACATATTTGGCACAAGCTCCAGCAGGGCAATCAAGGCATAACTGGGATTAATTGCTTGTGCAGATGCAATCTTAATCTTCCAATTTCCTATTATTGTAATTACTCACTGACAGACTGGAGCACTGGCAGTATGGAAGGTCGATGCTAGAGGGAGACTTCAAGGAAACCATCTTGCGAAGCATGAATACAACAAACCTCTAACTTGTTGCATCTTCAGACCAGCCTCACCTGGGGAGTAAGTAAACAGGATGCAATGCTGCCGAGTAATTCTTCTTTTTTTAAGTCCTTGGCAGTGATATTATCTACGAACATTGTGATATCACCACGTCCTCTTAATCTGAATGCTGTGTTACTAATATTTGGACCTAACTTGTGTTATGTAACTATGTTACAGTGATGTGGCAATGCTAGCCCGGGCATCAGTGAGTGGAGATGAGAGTGCTCTGGACATGTTCAGCTGGAAGGGAGCACCTCTCAAGATGGGTCCACAGGAGGGACTCACATTCTACGTCAGCACTGCAGATGGTAGGAGTTTGTCTTTTTGTCGAGGGCAACATTTGAAGTGAATTCCTTAAATGTACTTAAATTTAGACGAATAATCCATGTTAAGCCACATTAAACTAATTTTCAGTTCAAGAGAATATCGTTAAGACCAATTTGGCAGTTTTTCCATAAGTTGTTTAAAAAAAAGAAAACTCAAAAACAAACAACACTTTCCACTTCCATTCTAAAGCATTGTACTTTTGGGTTTATGAGCCAATAGAGATCTTACTTTTTCCATCTTTAAACATTTATACCTTGCAATAGGTAAGGTCCACAGTGTGGATGAACATTGTAAGACAAGCACACTTCTAAATGTGGAGGGTGCGATCAAGAAGCTGTTCTACCTTGAGAAAATAGAGGCGCTTGCTGTGATCACGGATACCATGATGTTGTCACAGTACACTCTCGGACCTGAGGGGGGAGCTCAGGAATTTATGAAGGTAAACTAAAATCTTAAAAGGTACAATTTCTTTTGAATCAGTTGAAGACCATGTGATTTTGAATGGGTTATGGCCCCAGTGAAAGGAATCATATACTGTAGATAATGTCTTGTTTTTTTCATACACAGGTTAAGTTGAGCAGCAAAACCGGGCAGAATGTGGACATTGTCTGGACAGAGACCGGCCTCCTCATAACAGTAACAGGGGAACAGGTTATACGGTCAGTGTACTAATACTGTTTGTACACATTTACTCAACATTCACATTTTGAACTTGAATAACTGTCCATTTCATTTTCTTAGGCTGTGGGACCTTGAGCGAGATGACAACTATGTTTTGCGTCTGAATGAGACTCTGGGGTTTGAGCGAGGAGAGATGATCAACTGTGTTTCATACTGTGCAGGAAAAGGTTACTGCAAAATCCAAGTCTCGTAGTTCGGACAGTATAACGTGCAGTTTTTTTCTTCCCGTTTTTGTGGATTTGGTAGTTTCACAGTATTTTATTTCATCACATTCTCTAACCTTGACTAGACGGATTACACACAATCAGTACCCTTGATGACTACAATGCTACTACTTGGTGTGCAGACTCGTTTCAAAGCCTCATTGCTTTTGTATAATGTCCCCAGAAATCTTGGCAGCTGGTACCAGCAATGGGCGCATAGCAATGTGGAGGATGGGGGTGCAGCCAGGCAGCAGAGCTGATACTAAGGCCCAGTGGAAGCTTCAAACACCCACAGAAATAGAGGGAAATGTCACTCAGCTGCAGGTACTGTCAAGACAAAATGTGATGTTAGCATGTGCAAATTAGTTCCGTAAAAGTATGCAATATAAACATACAAGTTGCATTTTTTAAACGTATTTTAAGCATTCTGCTGGGAAAGTTTACTCAGACCTTCCATTCCAGTGGGGCTCGAGCCTGAATCTGCTGGCAGCCAACAATTCAAACACAGTGCTGATTCTGTGTGAGCACGTGATGTCGGCCCACTTCAGCCAGCAGGTGGCAGCAGTGCAGCTCACTCCAACCCAGCTCAGCATCACTCAGTTCACCACAGGAGCGCACCTTGATCTGCAGTCTGACATGCACATCAAGGGAGTGTGTGTTACCAAGGTAAGTGTGTAGCTGAGATGGGGAAAGTGCAGAATTGATATTTCTCTGTACTTAAGAAAAGATACTGAACACCTCTTTAAAGGTTTGCACGTGAAGATAAGTCAAAATTGAATTTCATGTGATGGTAACTGGGTGTTTGTTGTCATACCAACAGGATTCTGTGACAGTCTGGAGTGGCAAGCAGATCACTGTGTATGAGCTTTCGGGGACAGTTCTTCGCAATACAGGTACAACACAGACCAAACAACATTTCTGAAATTGCAGCTTTTTTCCTCCATTGCTCTAAACGTTCTTTCTCCACCTCCACTCTTGCTTATTTCCCAGGATCATTTCCTTGTGACTCTCACATAGTAGCTGTAAATGACGAGAACCTCTACACTGTGGAACCTAACAGGGTCCAGATTCGCACGCCACAGGTCTGTTGTCCCACCATGGAACCTACTATCCAATATTCACTTAAACACACAGGTGCAACCATCTTTCTTTTTAGGGCACCGTGAAGCAACTTCTGACCTTCTCCAAGGCAGAGGGTAACCCCGTACTACTCGGTGTGTGTCAGTCTTACCTGGTGGTAGGCACAGACACAGCACACATAAGAGTCTTTGACCTCTCCCGAAGGTATGGTGTTAATGTGGATGTTGGTTGTATTGTATTGTAAAATTCTTTTTATTGACAATTTCTGTGCCAACAATGCCAGTCTCACTGTGTGTCTCACTTTATAGAGATGCCAAAGCTCACTGCAGTGCTAAGAACCTGGCCGACCAGATCGCCAATCTGGGAGCGCTGAGGTCAGTCAAGTGCAACGCCAACGCCAGCCAAATCAGCATCCTAATCTCTCAGGTGAATGGACAGCACACATGTTCATTATGTGTTCTGAGAGCTGATTCTGTTATGTTTTGTAGAAGACACATGTATTTTACGTATATTTCGCGTGTCTTAAAATGTGACCACTTCATGTGAACTCTCTCCTCTCAGGTTAACGGCCGACCCGATCACAAAGTGTACTTTTATGACGTTGAGATGGACACTGTGACGCACTTTGACTTCTTTGTCGGCAGACCATCCAGCGGCATCTCACAGCCAGAAGAAAGTGAGAGGTAACTGACGTCGCTTTTGACTGTATTTGTGTTCTGCCCCCGTAGACTTTTCTCCTCTGGTCCGTTCTGTGTTTCAGGCAGCACTTTCAAGGGACAGAGCTCAGCGGTCGCTGCCCTGTATCTCACTTCTGGGATCAGAGTGAGCCTCGTCTTTTTGTCTGTGAGACACTGCCGATCAGCTCTGAATCCTCATCTACTAGTTTCTTGGACACGGTAAAGAATGCTCCTTAACTTTTAGATAGTCCCGTACGGCTGTATGAGCAAAGCACGGCGCTAACTGCTGGTTATGACTTCCACTGGAACCACTGGTCCTGCTCATGCTACCATACCGCCGTTTTGAAAACCAAAAAGGCATTTTAAAAAAAGCGTTATAAGTCAATTTAAAGTAATCTCACAGTGCGTTGCCCTCCTTCTGCTCAGATGGACGTGTTGGTGGTGACACTCTTCTGTACGCAGGAGCATGGGCTCCTCCTACAGGACTGCTACCCCAAACCCTCAGGCCTGCAGGCGCTCCTCGCACTGGATGTGCCCTACTATTATTTCAGCTGCAAGGTGAGGACGGAGGAACACTCTGTTCTGTTTGTGTGTTGTCTCTTCAGCGGGGGGGCTCTCATACAGCATGTGGGCTTTCTCTCTGGAAAGTTGAACTCTTGAGTTTTCTTAAACATATTCCTTGTGTTTTTGTTTGCACCCGTCACTATTCTTATCTGAACACATCCCAGCTATTATTTCGGAGGGGGGGTGTCTTTCAACCAGAAGTAAGTGTCTGTTCCCTACAGTCCGTTCAGAAAGCTTCAGTATTCTTGACTCCCAACTTGGAACAGCTGTGATCATGTCTGCCTTGCGCTGCATTTTGGAACTGAACGTGTTTGCTCTCCAAGATCAGCAGCGCAAGTGCATCCCTGAAATATGTAGATGTCACTGTGCTGTGTCCAGTTCCCGTTCCCGTTCCCGTTGTCTTGATGAATAGTTATTTTTCTGTGGTGCTTTGTTGTTGTTTGGTTGGCTCTGTCTCTTATACATTCTCCAAAGCCCATGTTTGCCCCAGGATTTTTCATTTTTCTTTTGTTTTACTAATAATGATCATGCCTCACAACATGCTGTGTTCATTACTGGCTGTGAATCACACGTTTACTGATTTCACCATGATCTTACCATGTTTTCCTACCTGGTCTACCCCTCCTCAGCCCGGTGAGAGAGACCCGGGGTTAGCAGAGATTTCAGCCGCAACGTCAGCAGCTCCACACCCAACGCAGCCATCAAAGGCGTCGGCTGCCCAGTTCCCCCATATGGTGTCCAGACGAGCTCTCAGAGACTTCGTGGGACTGGAGAACTGTGAGAAGGCCACCCGCGACGCCATGCTCAACTTCAGCTTCTACCTGACCATCGGCGACATGGACGAAGCCTTCAAGTCCATCAAGCTCATCAAGAGGTGAGGCATCAATATGTGCATGCCATCAGGAGGAGACGTGCAGGATGGCATGCCTGCTGTGGGCACATTTGGTTTAGTTCAAAGGCCAAAGGGATAGCATTGTTGCTACAGCCTTGACTCTTCTCAGAATGCTCTACAATGGGAGAGTGTAATTAATGGCTTTTTTACTTACATTGAGAATGGGGCATTGTTCCCACTCTTCACCCCTCATTTCATTCAGCACCTATGCCTGTTGAGGTCAACATAGAGGGAAACTACCACAATAGTTTTGTAACCTTAACTTTGATGTGCTGTCTTCTCTGGCAGGTAATCAAGCCACTAAACACTGCCTGTTTTATTATTTTCTTTATCTGTCTTTGGAAAGGCAAGTATATTTTAAATACATTTAAAAATGTTTAAGACTAACTCAGCAGTCTGTGTATCATACCATGAGGCTATCATCAAATCAAATCAACCACATCATAACTTTTATTTGTTTATGTAAGTACATGAAATCGAATTTTAAACACAGGACATGATTAAGGACTTTTTCTGTGTCTGTGCTCAGGGAAGGAACTCTTCAATGTGTATATATGCGACTGTTTTTGTTAGTGTACGGGTGTGTTCTGAGGGGATGTACTTTTCTAAACACACTGTGACTCACACACACACACACACACACACACACACACACACACACAGGCACACATTAGGTCCCCCTGTCACTTTGGTCCAGAAGGAGTGCCCTTTCCATCCTTGCAAACATTGAATCAGGTCACTAAAAGGATGTGCGTGTTCGTTCCTGTGTGTGTGTGTGTGTGTGTGTGTGTGTGTGTGTTGGGGAAACGTATATGTGATTTCATCTGATATTATCTTTAGCAGAATACGTGATTCAGGGCACTCGGTCTGAATTCCGCTGTACTGTTTGGCATCTGCACGTACAAACATTACCCCAAAAAATTGCATATCCCACTGGCCGGATATTACACAGAGTTTAATAGGCATGATGACAGCTTTACTAAGTTCCTCATTGATGACTATTTTTACTGCTGCTTCTTTAAAAAAAAAAAAGAAAAATAAATCTGTATTGTGTTTGATTCCCACATATCTCCTCCCATGGGAATATGCATTTCCTGCAACGTTAACCTGTACCTTCTTGTCTCTGTGGTACAGATCTTTGAATTGACAAATGTTTTCACAATTGGCTCGTGATCCAGAAGTCAAACTTATTTCATCTAGTGCATGTACATGATGTACGTTAAAGGGTCAGTTCACCCAAATTGTGTAGGTGAGCTACGTGTGTGTGTGTGTGTGTGTGTGTGTGTGTGTGTGTGTGTGTGTGTGTGTGTGTGTGTGTGTGTGTGTGTGTGTGTGTGTGTGTG